>JBDJHY010617671.1:0-16313 GCA_039654485.1 Withania somnifera | reverse complement strand
CATTTCTACCATTAATTTGAGCCCGATAGTGTACCATATGATGTACGAGTTATGCTCTACGTGTTGGTATAAATTTTCATGTTCCACACTATTAGGGTTATCAGACCCATTTTTTGTAGGGATTTTGACCCCGCTATTTCTATAGAAATATAGGTCTTGTTTTACTCATATTGACACGTGGGTTATGTTTTTTCTATCCTAACAGGATTCTATGTTTCATACATGATTTTTGGACATAAGGGCATGCTTCTAGAGGATATTTTTAGATTCAGGTAGGCTACAGTCTATTTTCTTAAGACTGGGAATTAGTGTAGTATATGTATGGTAAAGCTCCATCTCAGAGATGGGATTACTAGTCGGGCACAAATATGCTTCTCTTTCAGTGTATTTACCATTTAGAAAGCTTGTAGCTTTACAACTTATATTGGGGCTATTTTTCCCTACCCCCGTGTCTCATGCAGACTTCGGACTGTAGTGTGGTATAGGGAGGAGTAACACCATTGATGCATATTATTATGCACTGTCTCTGGATCGTAGTAAGGTTGGGGTGGGTATTATACTAAGGATTTAACCATGGTAGCTATCCCACAATTTAGGTTGGTGGCTTTAGAGATGATCTATGTAGGCTGATTATTATGTGTTATACTTGATATATTAGGTATGATATTGGGCATGCATGGAACTCTAATCTATAGTTAGTTGAGCATGCCTATTCTAGAGGTTTTGTTTCCTTATGTAAAGATATTATACCTAGCTAGGTACGACTGTGTTCGGTGGTTACATCCCTGTGTGATGATATTGTACCCTAGCTCGATGCGAGCTTGGGAGTGAGTAGTTCCTGGATGAGCTATGGAACCTCCATATATCTCCCTATATGGGTGTGTTTTTAACCTTAACAGGCGCTCTCTGGGCATTTGTTACACCTTTGGTACGGTCACCCATGGCTTGGGATCATGGTTGGGATGGAGATATTATACTTCATGACTCGAGCTCGATAGCCATCCTATAGATTCTAGTTAGCAGTCCTAGAACAATTTAAGTTATTGATTGGTTTTTGTAGTGAGCATGCTTTCAAAATATTAAAATAAGACTTGATTTTGATAAAGAAATAATCAGGAATTGATCCTTATATATACTTAGAAATAGTGTAAAAAGAAGTGCTTTGAATCATTGCTATTTGACTCGGACTTGTATCTAGCACGACTGATCTTATGAGCAGTATGGAGCTATTTTTTCATATTATCTGAGGCAATTTTCTCATAATCATGATATTTTTGATATTTCCTACATAGCAACAATTGAGTCTTACTAAGATTTGGACAGTACCTACATGGCTTAATTTAGATTTCCATTGAGATATGATATATGAGATAAGATTGAGTTTTGGCCTCTTGGCCTTGATGAGTATTGAATTGGATGCCTTTTCCTGAGGACTTTTGTACGTAAGATTGGATCCCTCCCAGGACTCTCCGACCTTAGGTGTCATGCCTGGGTATGTTGTGTGTCTAGGGGAGGGGTATATTGGGGTAGGTTAGGTAACTATATTGGGAAGCTTCAGCGGGTCTTCTCCTGGCCATGTTTTATACTAGGGAGGGTGCGTATGGTCGCTATTTACTTATCAACAGCCCATGCACTGCATCCTTTCATATTTGGTTGTACTCTTCAGATCTTAAGGGGGGAGTACCTATTGGGTTACTTGGTTGTTTCAATGTACCTACTGATAGTATAGGATGCCATCCGGATTTTTTTTTCTAGTAGACTTAGGTTGTTCCATTTGTCCTTGATTAGCATTATTCATGCGCTTACTATATTTTTTGTTTGCTTAACTTGTTGATAGTTTCACACACTTTTTTATTGGTCTTTTTTGTGCTGGTGATGTTGGAGTTCTAGGTACATGTAACGTTTGGTCATGAGTTACTTGTGGCCCAGGTCATAGGTGTTATACCCTAATGGTAGCCCTTATATATACTTGTTAGCTGGTACCGCAGCCACCGGTAGCTGATGTTTTACAATATTTATTAATCATTGTTATAGTTATTTGGTTCTTGTTATCCATTGTGTCCTTGTGCTATTTTCCATAGATAACTCTTTACTTTACTGATGCTTATGTTTCCTTGGTCTCCCTTTGATGACTACTGGGTGCCCTCTATTTTTGGTACTCATACTACACTTCTGCATCTTTTACTAATGTGTATCCTAATCTGAGTCATATGGACGAATGCGGTCGGGCATACTAGCCAGTGTGATTCTAGGAGATTCAATGAGCAGTTGGTGTCCTTGTTGACCGGTTTTATTTCTAGTATAAGAGTTATTCAAGTTGGTCTTGGATAACTATTTTGTAGTTTTTTCCCCGTTGTAGGTTGCAATTTGTACTTTTTGTTTATATATTCTCTACAACGTTGATACTAGGTTTTAGGGAATTATGTTTAGTTATGTGTTTTTTGTGTCCTATTTGTACTTCTCCTCTTCATCTCCTTCCCTTTTGTTCTTTTGGTGCTTTCTACATGCCCACTGCTTCTTGCTTTGGGCTAGGATTAGGCTTTTCTGCAGGTGAGATATAGATGTCATCACAACTCGATTTTTAGGTTGTGACATAATCTGATAATATTTTTATGCTAATTTTTCATATTTTGTAAATATGTTAAAAAAATATTGACATGTATGGAAAACCCTTGTGAAGGATGGCTTTTAAGTTTTCTTGACATATATTGCAAATTTATGGTTGAAAATCTCATCATGGTTTCTTTTATTCTCTCTATTCTAAGGATGGTAATTATTTCTTTTATGTTTTTTCTATGGTTGAAAATCTCATCATGACTGCTCATTTTTTTTATATTATCTGGGTATTTATGGTAAATTCATATTCTTTCTCAGTTTACCTTCTTAAAATCCTCCCTCTTCATTTGAATATTTCTCTCCTGCATTTCTCTATTCACACCTCTTTACCCTTAAAGTCCTATCAATATCTTTCTCTTCACTTTCTTTTATCACTAATCACCTTCCCCTTTTTTTTAATTATGACCAAATCCATAAAGCTTATCTTGTTCTCTCTCAAAAAAGTTCTAGAAATATGACAAAACAAAAAGCATCGTGCCCAGTTCCTATTAGTAATGACCTTTCAGACCATACTATATCTTTATATTCTTCTTCCTCCAAACTAGTTTCAAGCATCCCAGTATTGACTTAACCATCAAAAGCTTCAAAAATAAAAAGAAATTTCAACTTTGATTAATGTCTTGATGTCAAAATCAATTTCTGGAACTCCTATCATACAGATCTCTTTAAAGTCTTGAAGGATAAAACCCTTGTACATGGTCATACTATCAATTTAAATTATTTATCTTCTATCGAGTTCGATATTCATGAGTTCTTAGACATTCAAGGGTGGGAAAACATTTTTATCTCTTATCCTCCTGCAGTGTATGAACCTCTGGTTAGAATGTCCTATGCCAACTTGCACTCATCTAAGCCTTTTGAGATTGAATCTCTCATTTTAGGTAAGCATATAATTCTTAACTGTAAGATGTTTAAAGACATTTTACATTGGTTGTGTTGGATACTCATTCAATTGCAATAGTGGATAGCCCTCTAATTTTGATATCTCACCTGACCAAGCTAAGCTCTTTCTTTCTTTGAATAATACTGAAGACTTACCCCCTTATTTAGGACCTAAAGATCTATCCTTTGAAAATTGTGTTTTGGCATATATTGTGTCCACTACCTTACTTCCTCATTCTAGGTCCCTATTTACTCTATCTCTTTAAGACACTCTTCTTGCCTTTTGTCTTGCAAACAAAGTACGTTTTAAATTTCATCACTTATCCTGAATAACATGAGTAATTGTTCTTCTAATTCCTCAAATCTTCCTAATGGCATGCTAATTACCTGAATTGTAGAATCATATGATATCTGTCTTGATGATATTCCCTCTTTCGTTGTGAAGAAATGTTACAATGCCCGTGTTTTTAGTGGCATACAGTATATTCATGTTAGTGAGTAGTGGGTTTTCAAAAGTTATAATGATGTCCCTGCTAAAAAACATTCAATTGATCCCTCTCCATCGACTGCTCCTTCATCATCTACCATTCCATCAACAGTGAATATTACTAAAATTATTGAGAAGTTGACTATGTTAGAATGCAAATTGACTGCTCTAGGAGAAACTATGGATCCTTTCAAAGATATTCTTCTTTCCACTAAGTTTAACATAGAAAAAGTCAAGGGTTCTACTAGGAAAACAAGAAGTAACGTAACCAAGATTCGCCTCAAAATAGATCATGTGATCAAAGAGGCTATCAAAGTGTCTAAGAGTATTCAAACTAATGGAGATCAAGTAATTGATGTTTTTAAGGCCCAATTTGAAGTACTGAAGTGTTCCATCATAAATACCCTCTGCTATCTTACTTGAAGGAACCGCTAATGATCATGTTGTTTTTAGTTGTTATTTTTTTTATGCTTGAACACTATGCTTATTTTTGTTTTCTGATAATTTGATAGATAGTTTGATAATTAGTGATCTTTGTGGTGTTTACTTTTGGGTAAATGATAAAAGTGGAGAAAATGTTGCTTCTGCCCTATGTTATGTTATCTTAACTGATTTTGTCTTATTATTCAAACTTGACTATAAGTATGAAAATAGGGGGAGCATAGAATGATAAAGATGAAAAGTTATCCAATACATAATATAAGGGGAGTATTCAAAATTGCTTGATTAAAAAAAAGTTAGTCTGGTCAACTACAGTGTGTTATTGTTGTCATCAATCAAAAAGGACAGATTGTTAGTGCTCACGATTCAATGAATGGGAAAAATGCATGAACAATTCAAGAATCATAAAGTCTATTTTTTGAAAGGGCATCGCTCAATAATATGCACATGAGGCTTTACTCTACTTGGAAGCAACTATTCATTGAACTGTTCACAAAAACCAAAGAAAAAGTTGAAAATCTTTGAATACATACAAGAATTAACTAAAGTACTTTTTGAGAAAAGAGAAGGATTAAATGTGTTTACAACTAAAACCTTCTCTGCAATGAATGTGTTCACATCCACTCAGGAGTAAAACAGGATCATGCATTAAAGAGGTAAATGATTGTGTAAAACAAAATGTGTCGTTGAAGAAGATTGTTTAAAAATGGTTGCAATCTTGAAAAGATCTAACCTCTTATTTGTTTTCAAGGATCAAATATCTTGTGTTTTTCCAAAGTCTAGTTCTCACATCTATATAAAAAAATAGTCTTCAAGAGGATATGCATGCTCTATAAGTCCTCAGATGTTTCTTTCTTTACTCTACTTTTAATAACCATTGTGTCACTTAGTGTTGTAATGTACATGAAAAAGAGAGAAGGGAAAACTCAAGTGAGTTATAGCATAAAAATATTTGAAAAAAGAGTGCACTATGGTCTTGTGTAGGCTTACCAAATTTAGAGTGTACATTGAATTCTTGAGTAAGCTCAGTAGATTTATAAGACTAAGTTCTTGTGTAGGATCAATCATTTTCGTAACCATTGTAAAATTGATTTGTTTCATATACTCAGTTAAGTTGTAATAGTTCAATGTGAAACCATCTTGTAACCCAATGAGACTACATTAAGGCTCACATTGAGCCCCAACCAGTATAAAAAATATTGTGTGCTAATTTTCCCTTCTACACTATACTTATATTTAATAGTCATTAAACTATAGTTACAGTCGTCTTTGTATGTGTGAAGTCGACTAAGGGAAGAAAAATTTGCAATTCACCCCCCTTTGCACTTTTGATATGCCCTGCAAATTGTGTAGGCTGTTGTGCTACTGCAGATGATATAGCTTGAGATTTATTACCACCCTATCTAGCTGTCGGACAACCTCTAAGTCTGTGTTCTAGCTTGACACACCAATAAAAAATCCTCAATGGACACACTTGGTGTTTGTGAAAAACTTTTCTATACCCAAAGAAACCTACTAGACCATACATGCACTCTTCTAGGTAGTTGTTACCACAATTAGCACAATTTAGGAAAGTACGTCCTCCAATGGTACTTCCCTAAGAAACTTACGTAGCTGCTCTGTTCTTCTAATTCAATGGAGGCCTGAAATTTTGTCAAGGAGAACTGTGGAAGATAGGGATGGAGCCCTAAAACTCTTCTTCTTCTTCGCTGACCTGTGCATACCCCCAGACTTAAGGTTGACTGAATCCACTCTTTGATTTCTTGCTATGGTAAGTCTCCCTCAACTTGGTCTTGTCATACTCAAATTCTCCTGATGAAGTATACAATGGATAGTATCCATATCATTATTTTGTTATCCCTTTCTTTAGTAAATGAAAGAAGATAATGGAAACAAACATGCTCATATGGTTACATATATCAACAAACATCTTTTTTGCATACCTAGACCGTTAATTAATCTTCATTCCATACTCAACATCAGATATGGAGCCCTACTTCAAATTTAGAATCTCGTGGGTCTTGGCTTCAACCTTCTCCCTTGAAAAGAAAAAGCCTGGGAAGGACTCCTCAAAACTTAGCCTATGAAGAAGGGGCTGTATTTTCTACTCTGTTCTTCTTCTACTGATCCGCCTAAGACCTAGAAATATTTTTCAGCTAATACAAATAAAGATCTACCCTTTCAACATTATTACTCTCATCATATCACATACTGATGAACCTCCTTGATGAAATTTAACATACCCTCTCCCATTATAAAACCATGGAACTTTGGAGGGTTCATTCTAATATGCTTTTTCACCTTGACCACTCAAACAACATAAACAACTGGATAGACCATTGGATATGCCATCTACTAATGGGGTCAGACAATGAGACTTTGAACTAGAAAGTGGGTAGAATTCCTGAACTCAACTGTGGTGATATTCTAGATGAGATTTAGTAAATGGGAAAACTAGAGCTGGAGGGGCCTTATCTTGAGCCCTAGCCCGATGAGGATATATAGTTTCTCTATGTACTGGTTCTCTTCTAGGAAGCATGATCTGAAACACATAAATCATGAGTTAGAAAAAGATTTTTTGAGTTAAAATCCATAGAATGAAATAAAGCATGAATAAAGATAAAATTTCATATATGCTCAGTAGCCTTCCATTATAAGTGTGGTTCTATTCACACCCATAAAAGAGACTACCCAATGCTGGCTTTCATAAATCCTTGGACACTTTAACTTATTGATTTGATGCCAAGTTTTTCATTCCCCAACCCTCCACCATGGACACAATAAGGTAATCAAAACCACCAAGTGGCCCTGAAGTACCTTCGGATCTAGCATTTATCTACTCACAACATACACTTCGATGGAAGCAAGGAAAAAGGTAAATAAAATGGGCATCTCATATGAAATCAAAGATATAGAAAATAAAGAAAATGTACTAAATTTGAAATAAATCTCTAACTTTGTCTAAAATCTGCTACAATATAATTAGAAAGATACTAAAATCAAATTTCTAGAAACCTATTACAACTTCATAAAAAACCTAGTCTAAAGTTCTAATAAGAGAAAATAAAAGTTGTTGGAGTCTGTCCACCAAACCATGAGAAATCACCAAATAAAATTGGATATGTAGGGTTTACTCAACCATTGGTGTGTGGATGGCAAGCTAGATCTGTATGCTAAAAACATCCAGGCACAAAATAACCATCAATATGTGGAATATACTGAAGATGAAGAATTCACTGTATAACCTCAAAGTTATCTAAGAAAATGACATAAACTATGCAATGCATAAACAAGTATGGATCGGATCTACGATATCAAGATGACAATATTATGCAAAACAAATAGTTATAAATAATACTTTAATTTTCAAGAGTAAATAAAACTTAAGAAAACATATCAAGACTTCATTAGTTTTAACAAGATAAATAAGTAATTAGTTAAAACTTTCTCAATATTGACTGGTAGATGAATAGAATAGGATCCTCTATAATCGACAGTAAATTATGTGAGTAGAAATGGAGTCCAGTCTGTGTCTCAGTTGATAGGTGTACTATACCCTGCCAAAAGTATAGGACCTGATCATCTACATAGTCGATCAACAAATACTTAATTTGTCCTAATTATTCCATCATAACCAGCAATGAAACGTAGTGTATGGGATAAATGTTCTCATACCCAAATCCTCTAAGTGCTAATACTACTCTCAAAAACTAAAACTATATCTTTTCCTGATTCCAACCTTGACCAGTGGGAATTTTTTAAATAAACAAATAACAAAGTGAAAATATTCATCCTATTTGAAAAAAATGGTTCTCTAAAAGACATTTTTCTTTTTCTTTCAAATTTCACACTTACTGATTAAGAATTTTTAGGAAACTAACTCATCTCTTACAAAAATATCATGACACAAGATTAAAACCTCGTAAATCCAAGTAAACTTTTATGAAAATTGACCAACTCTTTAATACAGGCTTAGACCCTATGAGACTGATAAATAGGAACACTAACTATCACATCATATTTTATTTAGAGTAATAAGCATGACATTTAAATTCTACTATATAATTCACTATCATGAGAGTTGACTTCAATTATCAAGAATGTAAAATCTTTATGGAATATCATATCAATTATATGCAAATTTAGCAACAACCAATAAGAATTGTGCTAAAAATAGTAATATCATCATAATACAAGGATTGGGGATTCATCAACATTTACAACAACTATTCAACAGCAATTTGAAGGGTTGGTCTATGGAGAGAAAATTTGATGTTTTCTGCATGAATCATTGAGAATGAGAGAAATAATAGGATTTGGGTATTTATAATAACCCCTTGGAAAGTTATGACGTAGTTTTTATGTAAAAATACTTGGGAAATTATCAAAATATCCTTGGAAAAACTGATCTATAAATATGTCACAGAGCACCACGAGTCTACCTACAAATTGTAACTCAAGTCATGGAAGTGACATTTGGTAACTAGACTAGCCTCCTATGAGTTTGCACCACGAAGTGGTTCTCACTTCACGACTCGTAAAGAGACTCATGGTATGAGGACTTGACTTTATGTTTTTCTCGACTTGGATACCATGAGTCACAATACGACTTATGGATTCCCTCTCGCGAGTCATGGTACGACTAATAGGAACTTGGGAGAAATTTTCATCCTTTTGTCATACTTCCCAAAAATTGATAGATCGACTCATGGAATGATTTCCATGAATTATGACTCAACTTGTGGTCACTTGGAATTGTACTTTCAATTTTTCTAGGCTAAGTATAGGTTTTCTAGGCTTGATTCAAGTATGGGGTATTACAGTAATTCGTAAAAAATTTCCCGTTTTGATGGTGACAAATAATGAACATATAGAATAGTTAAGCTTAGATCTAAATAAGTCATGACAATTATGAAGAACATGTTCTCCCTTTTGACATTATTGAGAACCATAAAATAACAATTAGTTGGAAACAAATAGTTGAAGATATGTCAATTAAATCGTGACCACTTGGAGTGAAAAAAATGAACACACACCTTGTAGTACTGTAATGACCCAATGGGTTATTTTCATGATTCTTCTGTATTTAGAGCATCCTAGTAACTTCCCCAAATTTTTTTTGACTTGCTGAGATCTTTAGGTTGGTTTCCTGGAAGTTTAATAGTCTAAATATCTTTAATTATTGTTACTTTGGGTCTTAACATCTTGTACAACCACATATCACCTTTTTGTTAGTTTATTTGGGTCCAAAATGTCGATTACATATAGATTTCATATATGGATTATTAAAATCGGACTTTGTTTTCATCTTAAGCCTCAATTATTAAAATTGAGGATGGCTGGGTACAAAAGAATCATGGTTGGGTACAAAAGAATCATGATCACAGGGTTGAGGGCCACAATCATGAAGGGAAATATGACCACAGGTTATGACAGCATCTCCAGGGTCGCGATGGCAATGCACCTCCTGGAAGCCCTATATATATTTCTTATTCTTCATTTTTATGAAAATCTCGCAATGTTTCTCAATTTTCCCCATATTTGAGCTCATAAACAAGTTATTTTAAGAAATTTTTGAGTGATTTTAATCGGTGGAATCATATCCTGGTGGTTCTATGATTGTTTCTACCGGGTAATTCTTCGATTCTTTTTTAGTATTAAAGTTTTTTATATTATATAAACTTTCTAGGAATTATTTTGTTTATTATTATCCATCATATTTATCCCTATTTTGTACCATATGCTCCACGAGTTGTGCTTTGTATGTTAGTGTAAATATTTTATTTTTTTTGAGATAGTAGCATTTACAGACCAGGTTTTAGTTTGGATTATGACCCTGCTATTTCTATAGGATATGGGTCTTTTTTATTCATCTTGACATTTGGATTATGGTTTTACTAGCTTCGTGAAATTTCAAGCTTTATTCGTGATTCTTTGGATATTTCAGTGCATGTTTCGAGGTTATCGCCAGAGTTTAGGTATGCTATAACTTACTTCTTTCTAATTGAGTAATTATATTGTCTATACCTAATAAATTTCCACCTTGGGGCTAGATAACTAAATTGGAGCCCCATTACAATTGTTATCTTGGCCTACAACCTATTTTAATGGCTTTATCATTGTTATACTTCCCTAGGGCTACGAGGCCTTTCCTATGGGTTTCACGCAAACTATGGAACGTATTTGAGGTTGGGGAGGGTAATATACTAGTAGTCAGAGCTTAGTAGCTATCTCTGGTTTATGTTGGTGTCTTTAGAGCCGATCTAGGCAGGCTGATTATTATGTGTTACGAGCATGCATTTAAAGTTTTAAATGGTAACTGAGTTTAGTAGAATGACAAATGGAAAGGGACTTCTTATCTATTTTACTTACACTTTCCACGACTGATCTCATTATCAGTATGGATCTATTTTCCTTACATTATCTGACACTATTTTCTCACTATCATTGTGGTTTTTGGAAATGCCTAAGCGGTGACACTTGGATTCCATTCTAGTTTTATGATATGCCTAGGGTCCTGGACTTTACATTTAAATGAGGTACATATACAAGATGGGCCCGAGTTTTGCTATTTTTTCCCTATGACTATGCCACTGATTGGGTTTTTACAATGATTTTGTACATGGGATTGGATCCCTCCATAGAACCTCTAACACTGGTTGGCTATGCATAAGGTACTATTACTAGGTATGTACTACATCCTGGGGGAAGGGTGTGCAGAGATATAGTGGTACATGGGTAAGTCTTCTGTGGGTGATCTACTACTATGGTTACATACCAGGGAGGGAGCGTACGGGCACTATTTACTTTTTAGCACCCCCTTGCATTGCATTTTTCACATTTGGTTGTACTCTTCGAGCTTACAGAAAGAGTCCCATTGGGTCACTTATCTGCTGATGTGCTTCATTGAAAGCTAGTCTTTCTCTGGTTACTTCTCTTGTTTTATTCGCAGTTAGATTATTCCATTATTTTCTTGGAATTATGGTTCTTTGTTATACTGATTATGTTGGATCTCCAGGTATGTATCATATTGTTCATAATTTTTTTATGGACCAGGCTCTGTGTAGTATACCCTCATAGTTGACTTTCCTTCATACTTGTTAGCTGACGCTGTGACTATTCCTCTTTTGCTTGCTATTCGATCGCGCTTTACCCTATTTATGCTTACTTATGCCCTGTTGGCCTATGATGCCTACTAGGTACCTGTTGTTTTGATACTTATGCTACACTTCTGCATCTTTCTATGATATAGGTCCTAGCACCAGTTAGCAGGGTGAGTGCGACCATATGAGTTAGCTCAGTACTGTTTTAGGAGACACGGTGAGCAGCCGAAGTTCTTGTTGTTTGATTTTCCTTCTACTGCTGAGTTGTCCTAGTTGGATTATGGATAGGTGTATTATAGTTTTTTCCCCATTGCGAGTTGTAGTATTTGTATTGTTCTATGCATAGATCTTCTACAACCATGATACTAGGTTTTGGGAGTTATTATATGTCATGTATCTCTGTTATTCTTTTTCTTCTTCTTCCCCTCTATTTTTTGGCACTTGGTACTGACACACCACTCAACACTTTGGGCCAGCGTTAGGCTTGTCTACAGATGGAATATACATTCCATCACAACTTGATTTTTGGGTAGTGACAAATACATAATGAGGAAGGTAAGCTAGTGAAACAATACACGAAACATTGTACTAGAAAAATTATAACAAGTGCATCATATAATCAGTGCAAAAGTAGCAACAGCAACAATTAAAACATGACACAGGAACATAATAGAAGGAATCGGACTAGGGTAATGAACATTGTTTTAGGTAAAATGACATCCAGTAGAAGAATCATTTGATAAAAAAGTCATTGTAAGCATATATTTTCTAAGCATCTGCATATCCGTAATTCTTCAAGAAGACGAGATTAACCCGGATCAAAAGAAATCTTCTTCTTGAGAGACAGATCAGCAGGTGAGAATTCTCTAACCTATCTGCTTGTAGATCTTGATGTAGGATGTGGATTTCACCTTCAAGTGTAATAGATCAAGATTGAGCAATTGGAGTTCCACCAAAAGGTTAGCCATAGTACTTTTCCCCTTGCGACCAGGTTTACAAAAACAGCATTCTTTTAGGGTTCTCTTATCAATCATCTCCTGCTTCATGCCCAACTTACCCTTTTAATGCAGAATCTTATATTTTGAAAAAACTTTGGAAGAAAGTACCCATAGGCCAACTATGTGCACTCTTGGTATATTTTATCAACTTAGTCATGTGTTGACAATAAGAGATGGTATATCCACACGTTTCTAGGTGTCCAGAGCCTCCATGAGAACCAGATCCCTTAAAACCACTTTGTGACTTTGTTGATCCCTAGAAAGAATAAAGTTGTTGACCATCTCAAATAGAAGACAGTGAGTACGAAACATAGCACCCTTAAACACCCTTTTAAATATGGAGGACGTCCAACCTTGAGAGAAATTTTCCTTTATAAAAAAGACATACACCTTATCCACATCATAAGTGGAAAAGACTCCAGTCATAACATTCAACAACTGCCCAAGAATAGCAACTTTAAACATAATAAAAATAACCTTTACCAGTGAACTGGGTGTACCCTTTTCTGCAATTATCATATCTACACATAACTCAATAACCTTTTCCTTGTATGGTGAGGGAAAATACATAATACATAAAGGAACCCATATTTTAAACTTAATAGAATATATAAGTCAAATCATACCTAACTTTGTAGTGATATGGGGTCAATCATCTGTCTTTCTATGACCTTTTGAGATGTATAATATTTCTCATTTCCCATGCTAAAAAGTTTCTTTATGTTTTCAGTCATATCAGGTAGAGTGTTGAAGGAGTAACTAGGTTTCGTATATGGATTGGGGGACTTGAGGGAAGAAAACCTATGAAGTAGATGTTCTAGAGGGAGGGGGCCAAGAAAGGACTCATTTGTGTAATACCCTAAAATTTCAAATTAGAATTTTGAACCGTTATAAGTAAGTGATTAGGTTCACCCCTTGTGATTTATAACTTGTTACTAGGTGATATAATCATTTCTATTGTGTGGAGGTGGTGGTTGATAAGATTCAAGATCATAAAGAACTCGTAGCACAAATTTAAGTTCATGGTTTTCTATCGTCCTAGTTTTCATATTGTTTCATGCATGGGTCAAATTCAAATAATCATATATTATCATATATGAGGACTTATGTGACCCATTACCTTATCATATATGAGGACTTATGTGACCCATTACCTATTCAAAAAAAGGTACTTGAGTCTAGTTTCCAATGTAATAAACCACGTTTATTTTGACAGCTGAGAAAAAAGTTATGGGAATTTTACTATCCACATGTCGTGAACCAATTTAGAAAAGTCACTGGTCGATGACTTTTTTAGTGGCCTCATGACGTAAGGCTAGGAAATTTTTGTAGCCTCACTTCGTGAGACTATTTTGAGACAGTACAAAAGTTTTATTTTATGTTATTTACCCCTAGGGGCATTTAGGTAACTTTCCTATCGCCTAGATGACTAAACTATGTCGTTTTACACCCTACTGGATGTCTAAAGTACCCAAAAAAATCTATAATTCCTATTGTATCCCTAGACCCCAACACTTAAGAAAATTCAGAACATAAAACAAGAAAACAAAAACAAAAAAAAAAGAACTAAATGTAGAAGAAAAAAGTTTCTCTCAAACAAGGGTTTGATCAAGAATCTTCAACTTGACACAAAATTCTTGCTTAGGAGATCTCTCAAGTTTAAAAAAAATATAGTTGTTTTCTCTCTAGGGTTTGAAACCTAACTTTATGAATATGTCATGAATTTAATTACATGCTTTTAAATTGTGCAACATTTAACTATTTAGAAATTAATAACATGATTTCCACATGAAATAAATGATTTTTGGATCTACGGTTAAAAACCCCTTATTTATGAATTTCATAGAAACCGTTTTTTACATGTTGAATTACTTAATATTTATGTGTTTTAATACTCATAGCATGATTTACATATGATTTACATTAATTATTAATATCAAGCATGCTTTAACTATTTATGATATTGATAATAAGAAACCATGATTTAGCATGTTTGCAACTAGTGAAACCATATTATGATCTCTTATCATGAACTCAAGAATTCATACATGAGCATAACAAGATTTATGCAAAACAAGCATGATATACAAGCCAACAAAATTAAGGGGCTCCAGATAATTCATGATATATGATATGGGCATCTAGATACGTCCTTTTAAAAACTTTTCAAGAATATGAGAATAGTATTTTGGGACAATTTGTTAGCACCGAGAGGATTATCTTAGCCCATTGGTGAACTTGTAGTTAATACAAACTGATTTGAAAAATTAGGTTATTTAAAATAATCTAGTTAAGGATCCTTACATTGTTTACATCCTAGTCATAGTTGTGGCGGGTTTAACGAAACCTTTTTGCCAGTATGGGGTCATAAAACTGGACCATTTTTGGTGTAGGTCAAGATTAATGGACTCTATGTAGCTCATTTGTAGTATATGTCGGTTATTAGAAACTCCTAACTTATGACCTAAGCTGAAATGATTAATATTTATGATTCAAAAAATGAAACAAGGTTTGTACTTTTCAAATTACTAAACTGTTTGGGTCATCGCTTAGATTTTCATGCCTACCTTTTTTATATTTTCATATTTTTATTGCATACACTCTCATACCAGTATATTCAACAATACTGACCCATTTTGCATGTTATTATGAAATACTGATATAGGTTTTCCAATTCAATAGTGAGGTTAGTTGACAACTTAGTGGGTCCTCAGTAGACGAGGACCAAAGTTGTTCATTAGTCATGTTGTCTTTTATTTTATGTTATGTTGAGGACTTTCTGAGGGTTTGTATCAGAAGTACTCCTTAGTTCTTTAGATGGTTTTGGACATATAGTCTTATGCTTCTAGATTAGGTTTCTTATTACCCATTTGTGGCCAACTCATAAACTATTTAAACTTTCTTTAAAATATCCTAGTTTTAGTATATACCTTGCTAGTTATGTTCTACTTATGATTATGAATAGGTACATATGCCAAGGGATTTCTTGGGCTAACATGTGGGTCCTTAGTGTCGTGTGATGTACAGAGGGTAGAATCATGATGTTGCAATTTGGAGCTTTCTTCTCATTAGAACTGTCATCAACAGAGATGGGTTTCATATCAAGAGCACAAGACCTGATCCTTTTATTATTTGTATTCCTGGCCGAAAAAAGTTGCTTATTTGACACTAAAACTTTCTCCATTTCTCCATTGCATTTTCTTATGATGACTCAAGAGAAGGATGGTTTATGAACAAACTTAGGGTTCTTATAGGAGGAATGTTTGAGGATCACCAATGGTAACATCATCTCCATAGACATAGAGGTTCACCAATTATAACATAATCTCATAGTCATATGTCGATGATATAGGTAGAGAATCACTAGATTTGGACTGGGGCTTTAAGTCAAAAGTAAAAAACTTAAATTTATCTCATTACATGGTATTTATAAAAGTCAATTAAATTCAAAGGATCATTAGGCGAGAAAACACACTTTGAAGCATTTGATTGAATCATATGCTTTTGATTTTATATTGAAATCCAATGAGTTCGAATAATTTTCATATGCGTCTAATGATGAACCAAAATTGTGGGCCTTTCCTTCACAGCTTAGGTGGAAGGTGAAGAAGGCCTCCTTCCGGCATTGTGATGCAATCATATCCCATTTCAACTGGGCATGTATATTTCTAGGCTTTCATAGTTTTTGGTTTGTATATTCATAATGATACCATGAGCAGAAAGTCCTGTAAAAAAAGAGGACGATGGGTCATGTCTCAAGCTTACCTCAGAAACAGAAGCTCTGAA
>JBDJHY010617562.1:0-16314 GCA_039654485.1 Withania somnifera | reverse complement strand
GACCTAGAGGGCGCATCCCTCACTATTGATTCTGAGAAGTGGACCTCCCAGGGTGTGGCCCCTACTTTTGATATTGAGCATGGACCTCCGCGGCGCGGCCCCTTACTGTTTATATTGAGGTACAAACCTCTGAGGTGCATCACCCCACTGTTGATATTAAGGTACAACCTCCTAGTTCGAGATGTCTATGTCCATGTTTACTTTTCTCACCCCCTTGCATTCATTCTATTCATGTTGGTTGTGCTTGCCGAGCTTAAGGGGGAAGTCACAGTGAGTTCTTATTTGTATGGATTGTGCCTACTGGAAGGAAGAGGCATTGGGTAGGTTTTGTATGCTTTCTTTATATTTGTACTCATTGGTATTATGAGGGGCCATTTGGGTTGTATTATCTCTTTACTTTATTTATAGTTACACCTATTAGTCATTTTTACCTTCAAATTATCACTTTGTTACTAGTATACTCAACTGGAGTTTTAGGTATGCTTTCTATAGTTCATTTTCAGTTCTATGAGATAGATATCCATGTGCGTCAGTTGTGCATCGGATTACTTGCTTAGATCCTATACTTTCCTTTATGTTATTAGTAGTTAGCATATGTTCCTATTACCAACTTTGGCTGCGTGGTTAGTTTAATACTGCTTACCTGCCTTATTGACCTATTTTACTTTCCTAGTTGCTACTTTACTTTTACTTTACTTTAGCCCGGTCGACCTATGATGCCTACTAGGTACCTATATTTTTGTACTCATATTGCACTTCTATACCATTTACATAGTGCCAAACCGTAGGGGTTATCATAAATGACATGATCATCTGGGTAGATTGTTGTTCTGTGGAAACTACGGTAAGCTTTGGCATTCGAGCTAATAGTATCTTCCAGCTATTACATACTGCGCTATCTTGTTTTATAAAAGCCTTGTGTAGTACTACTTTATATGAGCTTGCACTTGTTTACATTTCTCTTGTGGATACGCTGAATTGTAACTCCGTATGCCATTGACACCAAGCTTTCGGTTTGGGTTGTGTATATTTATCCTGCCTTCTGTTGTTAGCTATTTTAGTTATTTTATCCCTTGATTGTTTTTTGTGAGCAGTTATGGCCTATTGCATATAGCTCTGGGCTATAGGGTCAGGCTTGTCTATGGGAGGGTTTTATAAACCAACATGACTCAAATTTTGGGTCATCACATAACCAAATCTGAAGTCTGTGGCAAAACCTCAACACGGTTATACCAACCAATTAGCGATCTACAACACCTACAATACAATGCATTGAATGGTTACATCTGAATACTAGAGTGACAACTGTTATAAGAAAATTCTGTCAAAGCAAAATTTTAGTCCTAATTACCACTGAAATTGAAAACACATGCATGCAACATGTCCTTAAACATCTGGATGGTCCGCTCGGACTGCCCATCTTTCTATGGATGAAAAGTAGTACTCAGGGCTACCTTTGTACCCATCTCTTGTTGTACGTTCCTCCAAAACTATGAGGTAAACTATGTGCCCCTGTATGAAATAATAGAGATTGGAACCCCATGCAGGAGAAGGACCTTCCCAACATATAAGATAGCAAGCCTCTCCGCATATTAGGTTGATGAACTCGGTAGGAAGTGGGCGGACTTTGTCAATCGATTCATGATGACCCAAATATAATTGTGTCCCCTAGAAGTACAAGGAAGTCCAGAAACAAAATCCATAGCGATCCTTTACCACTTCTACTCAGGAATCGGGAGTCGCTACATCACACCACCAGGTCTCTGGTACTCGAACTTCACTTGCTGACAGTTTAGGAACCAAGGAACAAAATCCGTGATATTGGATCTCATACATCGCCACCAATAGTGTTCTCTCACCCTACTCATATACATTATTCCCTAATGTATGGAATATCTGGTACAGAGGGCTCATGAAGAATAGTCTGAATCAACTCATCAATCCTCGAAACATAAATACGACTGCTAATCCTAACACACCATATGAATCTAATGAAGCACCATTATATTCACCCATCAAAATTAACTCTCAAATACACACCAGGGACCTATTTTCCTATTATCACTAATTAATCTAACCAAACAAGGTAGGTCTATCTTCAATATGTGCAAGAACTCTACTCGAGTCTGAAATGTCCAACCTAATCGAGTTGTAGCCAAAGATTGGATGTCCAAGGATAATGGTCTCTCTAAAAATGACATGAAAACCAAGCTACCATGCCAATCTCCTTCTAGATCAAAGCCTATGCAACCACATTCTCCCTGCCTGGATGGTAAAAGATGTTGATGTCGTAGTCTTCAAAATTCCAACCCATCTCCTTTGTCTCAGTTTGAGATCCCTTTGGCTCTATATATACTGTAAGTTGTGATGGTTAGTAAAAATCTCACAGAGAACTTCATAGAGGTAATGTCTCCAGATCTTGAGGGAGAAAACCACCACGGTCAACTCAACCTCACGAGTAGGGTAGCTGCGCTCATGAACCTTCAGCTAACGTGACGCATGTACAATGAATCTACCCCAATGCATCAAACACACCCTAAACCAACATCTAAAGCATCACAGTAAACTGTATATGGCTAGCCCCCGACTGTAAATGAAAACACGGGTGCTGAAGTGAGCAGCTCCTTGAGCCTCAAAAAATTGTAATCATACTCCTTAAACCACTGGAAAGGGACGTCCTTCTGGATCAATCTAGTCAGAGGATATGCTATAGATGAAAAGTCCTACATGAATCACTTGTAGTACACAGCTAACCCAATAAAACTACAAACCTTAGAGAGGGTAGTAGGTCAAGAACTTACTACCCACTACAGATATGACATGTCCCAAGAAAGCTACAAAGTCTAACCAAAAGTCGCACTTGAGAACTTAGAAAAGAGAATCTCAGTACTCAAAGACTGAAGTACAATTTGTAAGTTCTCCTTATGATTTTCCTAATTCCAAGAGTGTACTAAGACGTCTTCAATAAACATGATCACAGAGGAATCCAAATAGGTTCTGAAAACTCTGGTAATGAGTTCCATGAATGCGGTTAGGGCACTAGTCAACCCAATGACATAACCAAAAACTCATAAAGCCTGTACCTAATCTGAAAAGTAGTATTGGGGATATCCTCGTCCTAAATCCTCAACTAGTGGTAACCCGACCTTAAGTCAATATTTCAGAACACGGGCACTAGAGTTAGTCAAAAAGATCATAAATATGAGGTAGATGATACTTATTCTTAATGGTAACATTATTCATCTTCCTATAATCAATGCACATGCATATAATCCCATCCTTCTTTTTCAAAACCAACACTGGAGCACCCTACGGGGAAATTCTAGGATGGATAAGACCCTTAGTAAGAAAGTCCTAAGTACTAAACTCATGAAGCTCTATTGTATCCATTTGATAAAGTGCAATTAATATAGTTCTGGTGCCCATCTCAACCTCTATATAAATAAACAACGTGCTCGGGTTAGAGGCCAGAAAAATCATCAGGGAAAACATCAAGAAAGTCTCTAATAACGAGGATAGACTAAGGGGAAGGAGGAAAAGAAATAACATCACGAGAATGAGCTAAGTAAGCTAAACAACCCCCAGTTATAAGTCTATGAGCTTGACACAGGAGATAATCTGCATTGGGGAGTGACTAAAGAACCCTGCATACTACCAAGGGAACATCGACCATGAATAACATAGTAGTTTTGGAAAAATAATCCAGAACTGTATGATGAGGGGAAAATAAATCGATGCCTAATATCACACCAAAGTTTGTCATCTTTAGAGCCATCAGATCAGCCTAAGTTTCTAACTCTTTTATACAATACAAGCCTGGTGAATCTGATCAACCACTAAAAACTCTCTTATAGGAATAGCTACTCTCAAGGACATAGGTAAAGTCTCATAAACAATTCCCAATTAGGTCGCAAAGTACACAGAAACATAAGAATGGGTAGAACCAGGATCAAATAAAACCAAAGTAGAATGAACACAAAAAAGTAACCTACCCTTGATCACAGTGTTAGAAGCCTCGTCCTAGGATCTATAGGGTATGGCATATAACTAGCGGCATCCACCGCCCTACTAATATCCCACTATGCCCCCTCTTATTCCCCACTGGGACCAACAGGGCCACCGTGAGCCACTGTGTGACCATCTTTAATGGATGAAGGTTCTGCCTGAGGAGGCTTTGTAGTCTATGCTGCTACATGAATAATCTGACGCTATGGATACTCTCTGGAAAAAAATGGCTTATATCGACACACAAATAGCAACCCTGGGCTCTGCACCAACTGGAAGCACTAGCGTAACCACCCTGATTCCCATGGCCTCGAGACATAGTAGATGTTCTCATGGAGGGTTGAGTACTCTGAACACGAACAGCTGACTGAAAAGAGGGTAAACTGATTCTAGACTACCCCTAGGTGTCATCTGTTGCTGCTACTGAGACCTATGTCTGTCATTCCATCTATCATAAAACCTAGAACCATTAAAGTCTCCCTGATGATGTGGTCTATTATCATCTCCCCCTTTAGGAAAAGTGACAATGCCTCTCCATAAAATAAGTAAGTTCAACCACTGTCAAGAATGAACTACCCGATTCAAGAAAAACTCAACTTCCATCTAAGCTTTCACATGAATCCAGCTGCGAAATAGCGAGTCCTATTATCCTCTGTCGGCATAACTAGGCCCCATATCAAGAATGCTCTGCAAAGCATACCTCATACTGGTAACTAACATCGGAAACTAAGCCCTGAGTCCTTATCAAACTCTTCGAGGAAAAAACTTGGTCATGAAAGCCTAACCAAACTGACCTAAAGTCATAGGCGGTGATCCCATCGGTCTCCTCTCTTTGTACACTCTCCACCAAACCTTAGTTTGCTCTTTTAGATGATAACTACTACAATCCACTCGTATAACTCCCTCAATCCCAAAGTTTGTAACCTCTCCCTACACTTTGCTATGAACTTGCGCGGATCCTATCTGGAGTCACCATAAAATATCAGGGGTAATATATGAGTAAAATGTGCATGCATCTTTCTATCCTCAAATGTTATAACAGGGACAACAGGATAAACTAGAGTTGTCGATACTATAAGAATAGGCTATGGAGGCAGAAATGTTGTTGTAACTGGTATCAAATGAACCAGAGGATTTGCTGCTCCCCATGCTGAAGACTGGGACCCATCATTGGGCAGCCCACAAAACATAGTGCATATGTATCACTACATCCCTCTGGGTGCTTCGTCAGGAGGCATCAATGTCGTCAGAAAAGGTAGATCTGTAGGTGCAGGATCAGGTTATGAAACTATAGTGAGTCCTCACCCAAGGGCACTGGATCTACCATGACCCTAATTGGAGCTCTATACAGAGGCAAGGGAGGATTATCACCACCAGGGGTAGAACGGGTGAGAAATATCTGCAAGGATTGAAGTCCAAATAAGACTCTTTAAACGGGAATTCCACTCAAGAAGAATCAAAAGAGAGTCATCCTTTCCTATGTGATCCTTGTATCCTCCTGAAGATCGGGTACAGACATCTATATACCAGTTAGCGGGATTCTACCGGACACTTTCTCCTATAGAAGGGACACCAGTGAACCTACAGCTCTAATACCACTTTGTCATTACCTGTAAAAATTAAGTTGTGATGGCATATACATCCCACCTATAGACAAGCCTAAACCCTAAGCCAGAGCGGTCGGCGATGTGCCAGTATCCAAAACCAACAGAACAAAAGAAAAAGGATATGAAGAGATGATTTAGAAGAAGACAAAATAAAATAGAAAAATAGTATGCAACACCGAAAGTAAACCCTAAAACCTGATTTCATGGATGTAGAGTGTCAACATACAAAAATAAACAAAATACAACTCGTAATGGGGAAAAACTACAAACAACTATCCTGAATAAAAACTAGAAAAAGATTGCATCATAAGGAGAACCGGCCAGCTTGAAAGCCAAATGCTCACTGTATCTCTAAAATAGCTCTTATATATCCTACACAATCACATCCTCCCTTCTTACTCTTACCTGGATTTGGATTAAAAAAAGATACTAAAATACAGTATGAGTACAAAAAACACGGGTACCTAGTAGGCCTAATGGACGGATCGGATAAAGTTAAGTATAAATAAGGTAGAAGTGTGATCATTATCAAGTATGACAATAGTACATAAATATCATATACAAAGGAGATAGATATGATGACTACTAGCACATATGATGAAAGGTTGGATAACAATAAGTCTAAGTCAAAAGTAAATTAGGAAAAACATGATGCGTACCTAGATCTCCATCATAATCAAACAAATGTAAAGGAATAATGGATAAACAAGAAAGAATAAAAATCTATGAAGTACACCAATAGCATATACAATACAACAAGAAGCCTAGCTAGCTGACAATACCTACTAGTATCCCTTATTACAAGCAGGTACAAGCAGACGTACAAGGAACCCAAGGTGACCTCAGCCTTAAGCCCAAAGAATACAACCAGTCACTAGACAATGCAATGCAAGGGGTGTTGAAAAGTAAATTTCACAGTAGTAACCCTGATACTCCCCCTGGGAAATAAGGCATGCGAGCCAGACCCACGTCAGACTCTAACCATATACCACTACTCCCTCATATAACCCACCCCTGGGTTGTACATAGCAACCTAGGTATCAAGGCCCATGGAGGGGCTCAAACCCATATGGGAAATCACGTATAAAGATATCTAAGGCATAATCATTAGGGTAGAAGTGCTAAAATCTCAGGCTCGACCCATATATCACATCTTAGTAGAAAATCCAAGTTGTAACACCTAAAAAACAACCTAAAACATTCCAAAGGATAAACATAGGGTGTTAGAAATTTCACAAAAATCTGGCATGTGTTAGAAAAATTTCACAAAAATCTTGAAAACTACCAGTTTTCATGAGTAGGTTCACGGACCATGGATTAATTTCACAAACCATGGAATCAAAACGTGGAAAACCCATCTTGTCTCTTGTGATAACCTTAAATTTTTTTCCTTTGTGATAATATCCTAAATAAAGTGGGTAGGAGTGTTTGATTGACTCAAGGTCATAAACAACTCATAACACAAAGTTGAGTTCAAGGCTCTTCTTATATACCTAGCTTTGATGTTACTTCATGCTTAGGTCAACTATAATCGACCATATACTTTAATCAATAAAGATTTATGTGAAAAATGACCTATCCACAGAAATTTCTATGAGCCTAGTTTCCATCCCAACAAACCGCTTGTCATTTCGAGTCTGGAGGAGAAAATTATGACCATTTTAGTGAAGCATGTCAAGTTGTTTTGTTTTGACAGACCGTAGAAGTGGTTTGACAGTATGTCACCCAAGATAATGAAAATAAAATGATATTTGGAATCCACCTAGTGTTTTAATCATGGATATGGTTCCACGGTTCATTTTATGATCCGTAAAATAGGATGTCAGTTCGTAAAATAAACCATAGAAATCAGGAAACTCCTTTTTAGCCTATTTTTTCATGGTTACATGGACTTTTATCACTCTTTTGTGGAAAATCCTACATCATTTTTATATTATTATTCTCAGTATAAATATCAAAAACCCTTTTAGTTTATTATTTACACTTAGCAAGATGTCAATTAACAGAGGAAAGAAGAAAAGCACATACAACTCTCAAGCCTAGGGTTCCTTACCTTACCCTTCCTCAAGAAATTCTTCGAGGGACTTTTTCCTAAAAAAGTAGGGGATATTTAATGAGTATTTCTTTCATCCTCCTACTCAAGGATTCTTGGTTAATGAAAGATACAATTGGTTTTATTTTAGGGTTTGAAGACCCAAATTAATGAATTGTTAGGAACTGATTCCATGTTTTCAATTATGAATTATTTACATGAAATAAGACATTTTAACATGATATTTACCTTATTTCATGAACTCCAATCATTGTATGAATTTTTTACTTGATCAACTAGGAAGACAAAAGATATCATGTTTCAGCCCTAAAATTCTTATAACTATAATTAAGCATGTTATATGATCTCATTATAAATCATGAAACAAGATTTATGAAACAAGAATTAAGGAGTTCTAGCTTAATTTATGACTTAATTTTCGGGCGTCTAGTTATGTCCCTTTTAAGAACCATTTTAAGAATATGACAACATGTATTTGGGGAGGATTGTTTAGCACTGAAGAGTATCTCAACCCATTAGTGAGGTTGTAGTTTGTCCAAAATTGTGTTTCCAGCTAAGGTTCATTAAGATTATACTAGTTAAGGATCCTTAGCTTAAAAATTACAAGCTTAGTTCTAGATGTGGCAGGTTAGAGCAAACTCTTTGCCAATGTGGGTTATAAGATATTGGATATTTTTTGGGGTGGTTTTAAGACACCAGACTCTACGTAGCTCATAGCATAGTTTTTGTCGGTTAAGAGAAACTCCTAATTTCATGACTAATATTTTAAAAATAAACTAGATGATCTGACCTAAACTAACATGATTTACACTTAATATTTAGAACATAAAAGAAGGTTTGTATTTTTAGCCTATTAAAGGTTTGGGTCAATGCATTGATTTACCTTCCATATTTACGATATTTTATCATTTTTTATGCATACACTCTCGTACCAGTATATTTACTGTACCGACCTATTTTGGCTATTTGTTATCATTTTATAGCTACATGTTTTCCATTCTATTTGAGGGACCAGTAAAGCCTACATGTGAGATATCTTGGTGAGTCCTCACAAGCCGGAGACCAGAGATGCTCTTTGTTTACATTATGCTTTTATTTTTCATATGTTAGAGAGCCGAGTGGGGTTTTTCCCAATGGTTCACCCCAATCTTAGTGGAGGTTCTCGTACATAATGTCTACTATTAATATTTCTTACTTTTTTACCACTTCAAGGTTTACTTTTGATAGTTAGTTGGAGTTAACTATTTTACGACATCCTTAGTAGTTTCCCTTGATTATTTAGTATGTTTCAACTATATGTATATGTATGAATAGGTATAGGTACCAAGGTCTTCCTTGGGGCTCACTTGTGGGTCCTTAGTACTGTGTAGCCTCCAGGGGGTAGCCTCGGTGTATTACATTAGTCCAGCCACATATGTATACATGATCAAAGACCTAGTGTTACTATTTAGTCAACTCAAAAAACACGATGATGGTGTGGGGAAAATAGAGTCAGATCATGTGATAAAATATCTCCATAGTGCCCGGTAGTCATGGAAGATATACATATAATATATGAAATTCCTTTTAGTGTTAAAAACAATAAAACCAGGTTATAATACAACTATCTGACTCAAAAACTCAATCTACTGTCCACATCCCAATAACTATGCATGCTCAAAAAACTCAACAAACAACATTCTAGATCTGCTCTAAATCCACCAGTTAAGATCTAGGGAATAACTTTTAAGCTCTAATCGCTAGTCTTTTCCCCTGCCCAAAAACTATGTTACAGAGATACGTCAAACACATGGGTAGGGGCATGTATCCCTAAGATAAATAACCAAGGCACAAAGCTAGAAAAGTAGGCCATATGTCATAGTGATAAACATTAAAGGTCTCAAACTAGTAATCTCAGCCTTAATCTGGCACTTTACTATAAATACAATGCTAATACCTAGTCTAAAGATAGTAGATTGTAGCCTACTTGGCACAGAAGAAAACCTCAAGAACTACACTAAAAAAAGTTGAGAGTCACGAACAAGCTCAATCACAAAACTAACAAAAACGTAATCCATGAGTCAAGAGGAGTACAACTAGACCGATATTGCTATAGAAATACAAGGTTCAAAATACAAGCTAAAAATAGGTTCATGAAACTTTCAGCTCTTAAAAATAAGTTATTTAACGCATAGATCACAACTCGTAGACCATATGGTACAAAATTAGGCTCAATCTGATGGAAGACAATGAATAAACAAGCCCTGGAAGTCTATACAACATGAAAAGTTTTGTAATGAAAGATAAATCGAAGAATTGCCCAATATAAATAATTGTAGAACCACCAAAACACATTCCCACATATCAAAATCACAATCTAGGCCTTTAATTATGCCTAAAATAGCTCTATACATAGAGAAATGTGAAGAAGTTTGGATAAAATGACCAAAAGCCTAGAGATGAAGCTTTATATAGGAAGGCCACTGACTGGACGATTTATCAGTCAAATGGATGATTTATCGGTCATCTATATATTAGCACCACAGCTATTTTTGACAGAAATTTGAAAGATACTCTAAAAGGGAACAAAATGAAAATAGTGTCCTTATATGCAAATTGCATGAAAATGATATTCTGGACTCAACGGAACTTATGAAACGACGATGGGGGTTGTTTTAGATGAGAAAGGTATAGAGTAACAATAACTAAGGAGGAAACAAGATACAGAACTGCTAGGAAACTGAATTAGAGATCCCAAAAAGTCAAAATGACCCAGGGCAGTGATAGGACACCTAAACACAGAGAAATCGCATAAATATGAAAATAACCCCGAGGGTCATACAAATTACTTTTGTACATTCATGTTGTATATGTTCTAGTCGAGTTCTTACTCCTATATGAGTCAGTCACAACTATGATATATGTCTAGTTTCTGAAATGATTTTCATAATAGTGGTTTACCTTTCCATCCCAGTCATATCCTTCATTTTCAAATAAAATAGTGAAGTAACTTTATCTATTTCTTTCTAGCTCAAAGACAATATGAAGTAACTAAATATTTTCTTCTGGTTATACCTCTCACACTCATATTCCATGTTATATAACTTTCTATTCGATGAGGCTTATTTCCAAACCCTTTCCTTTCATGCTTAGTAACCCATATCAGTTGACAAGTGTAACCCTGAACATGCTAAGAAAGTATGTTTAGGTTCAACTCAGCTCAACAAATTGTTCCTGTTTGTATCATCCTCTTTTATTCATGCCTCATACTCATGTAACCCTTTATAGTGACAAAAGTCCTTATACAAAACCATGTTCCATCTTAGATTTTCACGAGACTTAGTCTATACATCTATGATAGATTCATTCATTCACATATAAATCTACAATCTCAGTTAGCATAATATTCAATTCTATTAGATCTCAGTCAGTGTCATCTACAAGATAAGTATCCAGTCAGTCAGCTTTATTATCTTTCTCATATTTGTATTCATGCCATGATATTCATGTTGAGTCATGCTCAGCTCCAGTCCATTGTAGTGTCTCATGTGAGTGAAGTTCGAGCTTAGTATCCAGTTCATCTCCTAGTCTTCTCCGTTCCCATCCCAATACTTCATTCGAGGAAGAAAGATCCTAAGGAGGAGATTATGTAACACCCTAAAATTCAAGCTAGAATTTGAACTATTTTATGTACGTAGTAAGGCTCAAACCATGGAAAATTATCAATTATTCTGAGGTGATAAAATTATTTCTAAAGTTTAGGAGTAGTGTTTGACATGATTCAATGTCATAAAAAAACTCGTGCCGCAAAGTTAAGTTCAAAGCTTTCCTACATGCTTAGTTTTGTACAGTTTCATTCATGGGTAAATTTCAAATAATCATATATCCCAATATATGAGGATTTATGTAACCCAAAACCTATCCAAAAAATATATCTGAGTTAGTTTCCAACTCAACAAACCACGTGTCAATCTGAGGTCGGAGTAAAGAGTTATAATAATTTTACTAAAATGACACAATGTAGTGGAATTTCTGGAAGCATTTGTAGACCCGTATGCAACAACATATGGGGTATGATCTCTGCATATTCATCACGTATGACTCTATGGGAAGGTTTATTTAGGTATTTTCCCTGATTTTTTCCACTCTTTTTCCATTCTTTTCAACCCTAAATTGGTTTTCTCTCCTCTCATCTTATTCCAACATCAAGGTACACTTCTTCCCTATTTTTAATGGAATCTTAGTTATTCTCAATCTTTAGCCTTGAATTTATAACAAGACTCCACCAATTCAATTCAAAAGTTTTCAAGAAAAGTAATCAAGATTTTCAAGAACTCAAATCTTGAAACTCACCCTCAAGCTAGGGTTCCAACCAAGTTCTTCCATCGGCCTTATTCTTCAGGAAAAATCTCCATACCAGGTACGCAGGCTATTCAATGGTGGACTCCTTCCATACCCATGTCCAAAACTAGTTTCAAGAATATGTAATTTACATGCGTTCAGGGCTAGATTTTTTGTTTCAAAAAATTTAATTTGTACAAGTTTATAAATTATGTTTTACAATATATTCTTGATGTTTTATACATGATTTATATTACTATAATGATTTCCATGAACATGAATATTATTTTCCCTAAAGTAGTTATGAAATTCAATAAAAAACTCATGATTTATTTGTTCAAGTTTACATGACTCATGTTATATTTCAAGTATCAAGTATGTACAAGAACATGAAAGATATAATTCAAGTATTCAACTTGCAAACCTTTGAACAAGAACAAATATTCACGAAATCACATATCATGTCAAGATGTCCATGAACAAGATACTTTTAGAAGTTTTGAATTTGCAAGTTATTACGATCCTAAGTTTACATGCATGTCTTATTTGGAAGGAGTATTTAAGACTAAGGGGAATATTCCCCCAGCTATGTTGCCCGCGTAGGTCTTATCATGGTACTCCAATGGCATAGACCAAGTGGGTTTTCCATATTGGATCATTTCATGTACATAATTCATTATATCTCTAGAAAAGTGTAGGGGAACTCACCAGCGTGGGGTTAAATACGAGATTTCATGCGCTCACATGACATATGTCGGTTATAAGAAACTCCTTATTCGCTCTTATTTAAATTGTTAAATCTTGTTACATTTATAACATGGCTCCCTATAGTTGAGTGTATATTTTATTTGATGCTCCAATTTTCATAGTATCCCAGTATGATTTCAATCTTAAGATATTTTAGCATGTGTTCAGCTTTCATGATTTCATAACACTTGGTACAGTTTTCATGATACTTTACATGTTTCAGGTAGCTTAACGAGCAAGAAAAGGGATGCGTGAAAGCAAGTTTCACCTGCTTACATCTTATATATATATATATATATTATTGCACATGTATTTACCTGTGTACCGGTATATTCAATGTATTGACCACATTTGTGTTGCATGCTTTCAATATATAGATTTCAGGTACACCTCCAGTTTTATTCATTTTGACCAGCAAACTCCAGCCAGCTATGGGAGAGACCTCATCTTTCGAGGGCCAGTTGATGATTCAGAGTTTGTCCATTTCCTTTTTGTTTTATTTAGTTCAGTATTTAGAGTCAGCTGAATTTGAATATTGTCCCAACACCTTATCGATATTCATTAGAGGTTTCATAGATAGACAGTCAGTCAGTAAATGTGAGTAGTCTATTATACATAAATTTTCTTGACATACAATAAAAATTTGTTACAGTTTTTTTTGATACTTTACATGTTTCCAGCTCTCAACCTGAATCTCACCTTCTTACAACTTTATATATATATATGTGTGTGTGTGTGTGTGTGTGTGTATTTATTATTACACATGTACTTACCTACTTACCAGTATATTCAATATACTGACTGCATTTGCGTTACATGATTTCATCATATAGATTTTAGGTATACCCCTAGTTTCATCACTGGCAGACTCCAGCAAGCTATAGGAGAGACCTCATCTTTCGAGGGCCAGATGATCATTCAGAGCTTATCCATTTCCTTTTTATTTATTTAGTTCAATATCTAGAGTTAGCTGCGTATTGTCCCAGCAACTCATCAGTATTCATTAGAGACTTCATAAATAGATATTCAGTCAGTAAACATGAGTAGTCTATGTTACATAACTTTTCTGGACATACAATAAAATTGTATAACTTATCTTATTTTAGTTTAATAAACAATTTTAGTTACTTGCCCGGATTTCACACTTCTTTGATCTTATTTTCAATTCATCTCTTATGTCCCACGCTCATGATTTATGATAAGAGGCTTGCTTGGGCCAAAAATGGCTCTAAGTGCAGTTACGTCCAGGGTTAGCCTTGGGCATGACAATTATATACATCTTCACATAGAAAGAGTCAAGCTTTACAATATAATTATATACATTTATTTACATATATAACAAAGTGTGATGCATCTTCAGGTTGTGATATTTAATTGTAGGGTTGAAACCAATTACATGAAGTAGAAAATATAAGACTAAAACTAAAAAAATTGTATATGTTGAGCAAAGACGATCTTATACTAATTATACCAAATCATGAAATCGGATTTTCAATTCCATCAAGAGAAAATTGTAAATCGGGCATATTATCAAAATTGTTGGATGTATATATCACTTTAATGCTTTTATTATATCACACAACAAGTATTTCCTTAACACCATGTTCGATAACCATATTTCACCAAAAAAAACTAAAAAAAAAAAAACCCATCTATGTATAAGGTTGTGTATATTTCTCTTTTTTGTCTTAAATAATTGTGTTGTTTCAGACAATCCATCAAATGGCTTGATGTATGGTATTCTATGTTTTAAATATCTTTTACTAAGCCGCTATCTATTCCAACCATGCAAGAGCTCAATGATGGATTTTTCATGGCCAAACTCATGCCAAAAGCTCTTTAGATATCTTTATGCTACAGGAACATGGGTTAAAGAGCATTCCTCATGCAAAATTAACTCGTTCACCTATTCTTGCATATAAAAGGTTAAGCAGAGAATCAATTTGCAGAGAAAGTTACCGGGAATCTAAAATTGTAAATATTGTTGCTCTGTTTCAAAGAAAAAAAATCACACCGATATACTTCTTGTGGAAATTTTTATGTTAAAAACATAGGGTAACTGATTTGCCTATGAGCTGAATTGTTCCTTTACACCAATCCTCATGAAAAATAAACTTATTCACCTAAATACTAACTTGCACCCCTATACACATGGTAAAGCAAATAAGAAATTTGTAAGGGAAGTTACCAGGGCATCCAAGATAGTAAATCTTGTTATCTCTGTCTCAAAATGTGCTCTTTCTACCTCAACCGTTATTCCCTGTGTAGAAAATTACTAGTAAGAAATAAATAGCAGCAGTCTAATCTTACAAGGAAATAAATAAATAAATAAATAATAAGAATACCTTTTCTCTCTTATCTTCATTTGTTTCCATGATTGAGGCTATATACCTAACAGACAAAAACAAAAAGATAAGACAAGATCTCTTTTTTTTTCCTTTTTGTTTAGGTAATTTGAAAGGAAGGAGTAGCTACAAAGTTGTAAAACAACAGAAATAAAACATAAAATGAAGTCCATATACAAAATTCTTCATGTGAGATGCTACGGAACCAATATTTTTAACATCAAATCCTTGGTATAGTCCAGCGACTATTCACAAAAGAAAATAACATCCTAGAATATTTTTTTATCAATAATAATCAAGCATCTTAAATTACACATGTTGGCTTGATACATGTTCAAGTATTAAAAACTGCAGAAAGCATAAGTTGAACACTTGAAACAAGGAAAAGTTCACCAACTTTCTCTACTCTTATCCTTTGCTTCCTTCTGGATAGTCTAATCATCAACTTGGCCACTAAGAAATAGTATTTGTCCTCCAACTATAGGCTTTCCAGTATCTACAATTGAAATGATACTATTTATCATGATTTGGAGTCACCCCCTTGACGTAGCGAGGCATCCGTAGCCACAGATTGGCCCGGTGGTACTTTTGACTCATACATAGCTCTATAATTCACTCTCAGCAAAATCAATGTCACTAAACAATATATATAAAGTGGTCACCTCAATATAATGAATAAATAAATATGGAAATAAGTATGGAAACTTCAAATCTCAATGAATACTAAATCAAGTGTCTGAAAGCCTCTAGTCAAGTTGAATATTAGGCTGCTAGGACAAGTCCCTCACTAATCATAGAATAAAAGAAAATAAACATCAACTAGTCTAAAATAAAACTCTAACAAAGGTATATAAAATCAAATAAATCGGTCCCCGAATCATGAGGACTCTTCAACCTCTACCTCTTGTCTGGGCTGCAAATCAAGTCAACCAAAAGCGTTTGGATTGCTGGCCAGATCGGCATGGCATGACACATGCAGCACTAAGTATGCGGTCAGTACATTGAATATACTGATTATGTAGGAAGGTGACATAAATAGACTATAGAAATATACTTATAGTAATATATAAACTCTATAAACTCGGTGATGCAATGCATGAACAACTCTGACTCTAACTTTAAATTCCAAGAAATAATAATATGGAATTGTATTATTTAGCTGTAAACTCCAACTCTCTACTATGCTGACACAAACTAACTGACCCCCCACCCCCCACTTTTTATTTAACACTACGAT
>JBDJHY010617347.1:0-10885 GCA_039654485.1 Withania somnifera | reverse complement strand
GGACTCTTTCCACCTCCGTAGGCATAAACTCCACTCCATGCACTGACGGCTAATAGAACCAAGCCTCATACTCTGCTACAGATATCACTCCTTGCTCAAGTTTCCTGAACTCCTCTTTCAGGCACTCTTGCTCGGCCCTGGATAATAACTTCCTCATAAAGACCTCATAGAACTCAGCCCAAATCGGTTGCGGCAAACCTACTGGTTTGCAAATCATAAAAGCTCTCTACCATTGCTTAGCTGCACCATGCATAAGATATGTGGTAAAAGCTACACCGTGGGTCTTCAACATACCTATGTTTGTCAACCTCTCTTCACATTCAACAATAAACTCATATGCATCTTCCCCTGGGACTCCAGTAAACCGAGGGAGATCCAATCTCAAAAATCTATTCAGAAGCTTCTGCTCTGAATCTGTCATGGTTGTCTGGTGCTCAACTGCAGGAGAAACAACCTGTAATGGAAGGACTTGAGCATATGTAGAGATATCCGCTGGAACAATAGGTGGAACTTTTTGCACTACAGGAACTGCGACTATAGGCTGTGGTGCTGGAATAGTTGGCTATGTCCTATTGGTAGGCGAACACCATAGGCACTGAGTAACTGCCACAAGATGTTGCGAATATTTGGAGAAGGTACTGCAACAGAAGCTGGAATAGGTGTTGCGATAGGTGCTGCAGCTGGTGCTGCAATAGATGTTGCATCCAATGATGGAACCTCAGAAGTAGTAGCGGGAGTAGGTACTTCCGCAGGTGCTCTGTATGTCTTCCTTGCTTCCGATGAACATGTACGATGTATCTACAAAAGAGTGATGACAATGAGTGAGAATTTTCAAGAAACCATCAAGGATGTACGTACGATACAGGATTCAAAAGAAATAGTTATTTCCTAAATATCACTACAGGCTCCCGAAGATAAGCAACGGATGTCTCCATGTCGATCCACAGGACTCTACTAGACATTCGTTCTGTACACTAAACACTGACAAACCTAGCACTCTGATACCAATTTTTCATGAACCGATTACTCGGATCATGATGGCACCTACTATACCACCAGTATGAGAACCAACCCCGTAGTCCGAAGCTAAAGCGGAGGACTACTACATCAAAAGTGAAAGGCACAAGTACAATAAACTATATATGAATGAAGTGGAAGTAAAAAGAATCAATACTTCCCAGAAACCCGGTATCAGTATAGTACAAAACCTCTAAGTACAGAATAAGGAATCAAATATTAATACAAATATGTCTACGAAAACACATGGAGATCAAAATCAATACTGAAGAGAAGCAGAAAAAGTTGGACGCCAAGCTCACCCTGAGTCCCTGAAAGTCAATAGAGTCTGCACGAACAATAATTTGTATATCAATGTCCGGCACCTGTACTTGGATTTGAACATGACAAGTGTAGTATAAGTATAATCCTCTGAAGCAACCCGTACCCAGTATGCTTCGAGGGCTCACTAGGCATATAATAATAATAAAAGTAGTAAATAACGGAAGACAATAAATATGGTCATAGAATCAAATAGTACATCGTGAAGGCAAGCTTCTCAAATAGGGATCAAGCAAAAGTAGAGCATGTATCGCTAGCTAATCACATAACAAGATTTCAGGAAATAAAGGAAATCTGAAATTCATGCAACAGTATATGTGAATAATAATAATAATAATAATAATAATAATAATAATAATAATAATAATAATAATAATAATCAATAGTCAAAAAAAGACATGAAGACAACATGGACGGTATACCGGTAACCTCAAGTAAAATAGGAAAGACTGATAAGAGCATAATAATCTATATAAACAGTAAGTCTCAAAAGTAATACTACTGTAACTAAATAGTAAAGCAACAATATAATGACTAAATTAAACATAGAATTCACGCTCACCAGAGGCCTTACATCTTAGCCAGGGTGCACTGAAGAAGAAAAGACATATGAAGTAACTAGTCCTGTGTATGTTTCTCCTTCGGTACCCGTAGGCCCAGCAGGCAGAATTCATGAAAAGCTAGTACATTCCTACTCCATCCTATACCCCCCTCCATGTGGTTGAAGCACAGAGGTTGGTCCATGGAGGTACACTCACCACTTACAATCTCTAACGTCATCTTAAACTCACATCCCAAATCACAGAGCTTCAAGGGTCTCATAGTCTGGCAACCAATGTCTCATGTCAATAACATCATCAATTCTTACTCAGCAAGTCATGGCGTTCAATGTCTGGTTATCATAGTATCACCAAAGTACTCAAGGAAACTGTATCAAAAAATCCTCCAAACTAGTGTATGTGATAGTTTTGAAAAGTTGTACTCACTTCAGTATGATGACGAAATCAAGTTCCAGCGGTTGTAGTCACTTCCAAATGAATTCAGTCTCAAGTCCCAACATTAATTAGTCAAATAATAATTCATGGTGCTAGGATGTAAAGCCTGGGATAAAACAAATAAAAATAGAATTAATGGAGCTCGATACTACGTCTAGTCTAAATAATTTAAAAGGTTATTTAATTATATTATTATTAAAATATTATAATTTATTAGTTTATATCCTTATCTGTCATTTTTACTGAAACCAGTATCTAGCCTTCATGGTTCAATAATTAGGTGGTGATACTTGCCCAGCCCCAATGCACTCTCATTGGAGCCAAAGGCCCAACCTCTCGTATAATATATGTATAGCATATCAGCAAGTATGTTACATGAAATATCAACCATCTATGCCCGAACAAGTATCACTGGGAAAATCCTAAGTCACAGGCACTATATAAATATAGATGCTGAAGTATATATTAAAGGAGGAAACAGACAAAAGAATGGTATGGGGTCACTATAACCACCTATTTACCCAATGCACAGATGTTATTTATTACAATTATTAAAGCTATACACCCAGATATAGCCCCAACGAGCCTACCTATCGTCCTATGATAAAATGTTGTAAACTTGCAAATGCTACCCTGATTGATATCAAACGAACTCTAATTGATCTGAAACTTAGAAAAATAGTATTTCATATATCAATATAAGTCTAATGGTATAAATTATGCTAAGTTTAGGACTGGGCCTAAAATCAGGCCTAAAATGCGCCTACGGGGATCGCTTTTCGGAACTAAAAATAAAGTTTGCCACGGGTTTCCAACATTACCAGGAACCTGTGCTTCAAAATTGAGCACAATTCAGGCAAGGAAAGGGCTTCAAATCATCTCAAGACAGATTCAGTTAATAGAGTTAAAGTTTGCATGCTTTACGACTTTGAACGGGGAAATTCAATGAAGAAACGATAACTAAGGATTATTATGATTCATGAAATAAGACTCTAATAATTTAATTAAATATAATCTTAAAATAATCTTTTTTATTATTTTAGGAATCAATGAAGGAAACCCTAAATAGACGGAAACTAAAGAGAACGAACTTACCAAAATTTGGGAAGATGCAAGGGGTCTTTGGCAACTTTATCTTCAAGATTAGATGAGTTTTCCTAAAGTTTTTACCTTAGAATTTGAGAGAAAGGACAAGAATCCGATTTGCTAAATGGAATAGCCTAAGGGGTTGTAGCTATTTATAATTACTGCAAATGTCAAGGGGGCGGAAACAAGGGTCACAGGTGCGACGTCACAGGGTTGGAAAATGGGTCGCAGGTGGGACCTTGTGCCCCACGATCTCTTTCGCTGGGGAGACTACATGAGTCGCTAAGGCGACATCGCTGAGGCGATCACCCATCACAGGTACGATGGTCACTGGGCTGGCCCCTTGGTCGCAAAGCGACCTCCCTTCGCAGGGGCGGTCTGTTCCTGTAATTTCACAACAGTTGAAATCAAGAACTCCGGGGGGGGAGGGTCTAGAATGAGCATACCGAGTCCAATTTCAACAACCCAAATATGTAAACAACATGAAAATGACATTTTGGATCTAATGGAATCTTCCAAACAGACATCTGAGGTCGTTTAAGCAAAATCACCCCTAAAACCAAGACTATCCAAAAATGCACTGCTCCACCAAGGACTCAAAATAACACCGAGCACTCCAACAGAAACACCAATATTTTTACTAGCCTAAATTTACCATTCCAGAACTGTTGGAAGCTTCAAAATTTTGATCCGACACTCCAAACATCGAAATACCACCCAAGCTCCAAATTAGGTCTTAAACTTAACTAAAATCCACAAATAAGCATAAATTGATACGAAAACTTTGAAACACAAACTTGAGGTCAATCTTGACTTTGTTTGTCATTTCGAAGCTAATGAAATTATCAAAATTTAATTCCAAGCTCGTCTTGAAGGAAAGTTGACTTTGGTCTATGAGTACTTAATTTTAGGTTCTAAAACACACAATTTGAGATATTTCTCAACCAAGGCGCCAGGGAACCGAACTACCGGTCCTAGTAAGTCATAAATGACTTGGGGCAGCTACTAAAACGCTCTAGAATGCAAAATGTCATGTATTTCTCGTAAATAACCATGAGGGTCATTACATTCAACCACAACTCATAACAAAACCTTCAACTGCAAAGTGAGCAAGCTATCCAGGCCTGGTATCAAAGAATTCAAACCACGTGCAATAGAGCCATCTCTGAAGAACAACCAAAATTGCATACTCTTCTTTGAAAGTAAAGTTGAATTGATTGGAGCGAACAAACTTGGTCAATCAATGACATTCCCCAACAAGCACTAAACCTTGGAAGAAAATGATAACCCTGCTACATTATTTGTAGTAACCATCTTCCACTAGGAACACCACTGCAGACCCTGCAAACCTTAATCGTGCTCACACAAATGGAACATGTTGGCAACGACCTTTCACAATATCAACCACATCAGATCCCTGTTGATCTCGAAATTTGACCATAGTCCTCGAATCCTTCAATCACCTCTTGAACCCACAATGGCATCGCCATTCTCAAACTTGATACCGGATCTTGAAGCTTACATAACCACTAGCCCTTGCCCTCTATTTCCAATTCCACTAATTATTGCCTTCCAAACTAGAACCTTACACACCATCTTCTAAAAGTTTGTATTACCAACTCAAATCTCCCTCCAAATAGACTTTCGAAAACAAGTAATACTATTGAAGTGCCATAGCCAAGAACGGAAGAAATCCATACCTTGTGACATAAACTATCATAGCTCCAATTAACCCGTCAACTTAAAAAACACCTACAATGGAAAGAGGGGAACTCCCCAACTAATAGTTCTATGACAACTCATCCGCATCAAACCTAGAACATGAGCAAACATAAATTCCTTGAAGTACCACTCCTGCCACTAAAGCTAACTGCCAATACTAGCATATTGAACCCTAAGTCTCAGATGGATACTGTAGAACCCTTTTTAAGGACAGGACTGAACTCCAATGTACGTGAGGTATCCTTCAAACTGAACACACCAAGCTAACTAACCTATGAAATACAACTGAGTAGCTTGCAGCAGGAACCAGTCTGAATTCAAAGGACACCCATGCCTGATCCCTTTGATAGATAACGAAAAGGCTATCCCAACCAAAAGAAATATGTACCTAGATGATCGTTCAACAAGCTAAAACCCTATAACACAAGAAAACATGATTCTGAATCACCAAAATAACCTTTACCAAAATTGAAGAAAACATTATCGGTCCAAACTGATAATGAATACTCTAGATGCACACTAAACAAGCCATATACGATCTTCTAGGACCCAATGACAGTTGTATCAAACCTAAGTCACTGACAACTAGTGGCTTCTAGCCCTGCTATGACCATTACATCACGATCTAACGATGAGAATGCCTCAATCCACAACAAGCCCTAACAACCAATGAAATAAACCAACACCACAATGGAAAATCAATATGTCTTTGTACTGTGATAATACAATCTCATACTATACCAACCACTAAAAAAGGCTTCCTTCCAAAATATACTAACTTGTGGCTCAATAATAGAAGCACCCTTCCATATTATCATACCAAAACCACGTTGCTAACATGAAATATCACAATCCTGTACACATGACAAAACCCAACTTGCCAACGGACTTCTAAAACCTATTGTACTCATCACTCTAGTACTGTGCCACTCAACCATACTAGAATAATAGCAAATAGAGCTCCCTAACTTAGTACCCTTTTTATACTCACATCCAAGAACCAAAAATGCTGAATATATCGTGACCAATCATTGAAACCCGAAGATGTTTACACATATTACAAAACACACACCAACCAACTTATCAGATACTAGATACTATGCCTACACACTGGACAACCCATGGATCAGTATCCCTTGACCCACTACTAAAAAAGAATCCCTAATAGGACATCACATATATTCACAATCTCATAAAATTGTTGTAGTCACCAATCTAAAACTAAAACGACTCTTTACACCTTTGTAACCAGGCAGAAACCTAAATCACGAAAGAAACAGGAATGGGCTTGAGGCCCGACTCAACCTCAAATAAATAAGTACAAATCAGGCTCAAGTGGGTCGGTCAACACATTAATCACCACTCACTACATATAAAAATTAAAACAAATAGCAAAGCATCGATCTTAACATCCAAAAAATTCCTAGCTACACAAGTAGAACCAAAATACGTTCCTATCCAAAAGGCGAGAGATCACCCCTAGTGGCTACAAACCCATACAAATAATTACGGATTCACCAGGTATTATTAAGGTAATAATCTTGGCATAGTAGCCTAGAACCGCACAGAGAAAGGGAGTAACCTATCCACGCCCAGGGATACACCACTACTATCAACCCAACTTACTCCAGTTCACCCACTCTCTCAAAACTATCAAGCCAAGTCTATAATAGCCATTCTAGAACAGAAATAAATCCCTTTCAACGTTCCTTGGTCTGGTCCAGTATCATAATCCACTACTAAAAAAAGGGCATAAACCAAGTAGCAGTAGATAGTCAGCAATCAATGGCTTAATAACCAAAAACAACTAGGGAGAATAATAAGATAGGAATAAATGACCGCCCAAACAAAATTCAAATAAAACCCCAATTGGCTAACAATAGGTTGGAATCAAACCTGAAATCGCCACCTCTACAGTCCCTACCTTTGCCATAGTTGAAATAACACCAAGTATAACCTGGTCATAGCCTGATTGACACTGACTTTGACCACCTGTCTCACCACACTAATCATCACTAAGGGCATCAACTTTGTCAGGTTATCATCTCTAATGGGTGGAAATACTGACTTGGGAGGTCCTTGAGGTGACTAAACCAATGAATGAACCACCCCATTCTGGGGTAATTATAGACTATTGTCCGGTAGTACCACATTCAAAGCATAGCACTAATTACCTATATTGACAAAAAATCTTTACTACACCACAATGACCACCCTAGCCAGAAGCCCTAGAAGGAATACCACTTATAGATTGCCCGATAAGCTAAACCTAAAATTATGTTGAGACTTACCCAAAGTCTATAATGACATATAAACTTGTTGTAGTATTTTCTGAACTGCACTAGCAAGCATACCTCCTAACTCGGTGTCACCCATACCATCCTCATTGCGAGACCTCTGATCACTACCACCATACACCTCCCACCACAAGCTTTCCATAACACTCGCACAACCAATAATATGGGTAAAAGAGTAGCCCGCTTCTACAAAGGCTTTAGTGCAGAATGGATAAATCATCCTATTAACGAACCTCTGTGTCCTTAGAAGGGAAAAACCATTGCAGTGCACCTAACTAACTCATAAATCCTAACCTCATACTTGACTACGGACATCGAACACTTCTATAAGCATTTGAACTCTCTGTGCTCAAGACTACTCTGATATTGGGGGATACCCCCAAGGTATATCTCATATTAACCTAGAAACCTCAAGCAATGGGCTCTTCGATACTGGCATAACAACAGACTGTATTAGCCCAGATAATAGATTGAAGCCCGCTAGCTATTGAGATAGATAATTTATCGGTCGTTGGATTGTGATGGACTCTAGCTCTATGAAAACTCTCGGAGCTCTGGATAGTGCAATGGCTCTAGCATGTCCTCAAACTCGGGATCGAACTATACCTTAGGCCCTTATTGGAGCCCTAGCTATTAGTACGAAGACTCCCCCTTACGTGTTAAAGACCTTGAACGAACCATTTGTGAGGAAACCACCAAGGAGAAAAGCTCATGACTTAGAGTAAGGAAAATCAAGTAATTTCCTAAGAATACTACCATAGCCTCCAAAATATAATGCACGGACGTCATCGTACCGATCCGCAGGATTCTACTAGATACTTGCTCTTGTACCACCGATATCGATGAAACCTAGGCTCTGATACAAAGCTGTAATGACCCAACTTCTCAGGTTATGATGGTACCTATAGCCTTCAGTGTAGGCAAACTATTTTCAAAGCCTAGACCACAAGTAATGAGATACTACAACAAATAAGTCTAAGTACTAGTAAAGTAATAAGTAAAAAGCAAAAGAGAGAAATAGAAACAATATAATAAACATCTAATAAAGCCAATCCAAGATCTGGTATCAGTGTGTATACAAGAGCACTAAATTTGTATAGTACATAAATATCCAAAAGTAAATATACAAGATGTCTCTGTAATACAAAAGAGACACAAGTCCGTCTGAGGAGAAGCAAGTAACTCTGGTCTCCAAGAGGTCACCCTAAATATTCGAATCCTTAAAAGCTAGCACGAACAGTGGCATCAGCAGCGATAATCTTACATTTGGATCTGCATCAGGAAAGGAACAAAAGTGTAGTATGAAAACTAATTGCTAAAACGATGAGTACCTTGTAGGCTTCAGGGACTACCAGGTGCATAAAGATATTATCTTACGATAAATAGAACAGTATAAACAAAATAGGTCACAGAGGCAAACATAACAAGTATAGGGAGCTAGCTACATAGAAGAGAGACAAGAACTAGATAAGTAACAAGTATACAAGCTAGCTACACAACAAGGAAGGAACACAGGTACAGGAAATAAGAGAACGTACATGGAGTCCTTGCAGCAATACAATAACAATAATATGGAAGTCGATAATAAAAAGTAAATAAAAGACTATGGGGGAGCAGTCGTTGTATCGGTAACCTCAATGATATGGATGAAAAAAGTACGATAAGTGCAAATACGTAAAAATAAACCCACTCGACAAGGATGATTAATAAATAACAACTACAGCTAACGATTAGAGATGTAAGTAAATAGAAAATACAGGTTAAAACCTTCCATGACACACCTATAAATGAAGACAAACAAGACATGCTCACCCGCTGACATCTCATATTACCAGAGAGTTCAAGAAAAAAATAAGTGATGTAAAGTAAAACACAATAATGATGTAATAATTACTGTGTACACCTCTCTTCTGGTATCTGTAGTCCCAGCAGATAGGACCCATGAAAGGGGTTCTCCAGAATACCTCCACTCCACTGTGAACCCCTCCTCTGGTGTATTTGTCCTCAGAATGGCAAGGTCTATGGTGGTGCACCAACCGAGTAAGAATCTCTAGCGACTTAGTAATCTTGTGTCACAGTATCATAGTAATTTTAATATCTTTGATCACCGTAACGCAGTTCTTCGGCTCTCAGTACCACAGTATCACGGTATCTTAGTAACCGGTGTATAAGGTCGATAAGTATGGTATAGTCAGAAAAAAACTATACTCACTGCCCAAACCGAGACTTAAATGTCAGCAGTAGTAGTAAATAATAGTTCTCAGTGCCAGGGTGTAAAACCTAAGCTAAAACAAGTACGAAAAGGAGTAAACCGGGTGCCCGATGCTCGACTGGGTCTAAAATAAGTTTGAAATCACTTATTTATTAACAATTATCAGAATATTTCTTATTAACCATTTTTAGTCCAGTTTAGCCATTTACACATTAAAACGGACCTTCAAGGCCATGATATCTTAGAAAGAAATGATGTTGGGCCTTCAACCCTCAAAATATAATAAGACTTGATCAAATCCATCTCAGTATGAGTGCAATATAAATGTATAGCCACAATAATCAACAAGCTATCTTACAACTATGTTCATGCTTAGTCTACAGCTAACAGTACCCGACGACTAGCCCACACCCGAGGACAAAATTGAAAAATCAGCCCATGCTTTTGCATCCTATACTTCCAGAGTTACTCAACACCCGTCACAAGACCACAACTACTTTGAAGGTATCGTATTACATTGAATACTGTCAGAAAAAAAATATGAAGTAGAAAAAGGTAAGCGGATGGGGGTCCGGTGTTAACTTAAGGATGTTATCTAGCATAATTACAACAGTTATATAAACGAAGTAGATTGAAGCCTACCTGACATTTAAAGAAGCTACTGAAATCTACCATCCACACCCGATGAGCTCTAAATGAGCTACAAACTGCAAAGATAATAATATATACGTCAATACAAATCCAATGATATAATTTATACCAAAATCGAAGTTAAATTAAAAATCGGATCCACGAGTCCGATCACCCAATCCAGAAACAAAAGCTACCATGGGGTCCTAAGCAATACTGCAAACGCATGCTCAGAAGATGAACACAATTTGGATAAAATTTAGGCTCAAACATCCCAGAGAAGAAGGAAAAAAGAGTGCAAAAGTTAGCAAAGTTAAAGAATTAAAAAGGAAAATTTTACATGCCAAGCTGAAAAGCCTTTTTGAGAGGTCTTTGAATAGAGCCCCGCTAGAACCTAAACTTGAATAGTTGACGTAGACAATTAATACACGTTTTCTCTTTCTTTTCTCTCTCTCTTTATATATATATATATATATATATATATATATATATATAAAATCATGTTTGCATGACTAAGAAGGAAATATGTGCCACATTATACTAATTAGGGCAGTGCCCCTCCTCCACTTATCACTTTGGGTTGAGGTGGCAACTCACCTCCCTCC
>JBDJHY010617239.1:0-10268 GCA_039654485.1 Withania somnifera | reverse complement strand
TATACCTTAAGTGACATAGCAATTAGTTTCTTGTAGATTCGACCCCGACCTTTAGTTGGGTAAGTTATACTGATGACCACCGCCTGTACCTTTGTGGGTGTGGTTGAGCGTTATCACCAACCAAAGTCATGAACTTTGTTTTTGAGTTGGAGAATGTGGAGTGGATTTCTAAGTTCTAATTGATCTTGAATTGGTAATGTCCTCTTGGTATGTTTTACTTTTTTTTGCTTGAAGCAGTGAAATTACCACTTTTTGGGGTTTTTTTTATTTTATAATTTGTAGTGTTTTATCATCATATGAGCCTATTTTAGGCTATGATTGATTATTTTTAGGTTCGGATCGATGAAGAAGCACTATGGATGAAAAAGACCAAAAATATAGCAACAAAGATATAGTTTCTGGGAATCTGACATATAAGCACGATCGTGCTATTTGAGCACTGATAGTGATGAATAGAAACATGGAAAATAGAGAGATTATGCCATCCCATCACTAATGTTGCTCAAGAAAAAACCAGTAATTTGCGCAATCACGTTCCTTAGAAGCAACCGCACTAAACTGTACTTGAGTAGACTTGGGACAGATTTGAAATTTCACCCCTCTTGCTCTCAGATTCCATAAATACCCCAAGAGCACTCATTTTATGAGGATTTGGTGTTTCATACTTTAAAAAAGGGAAAGAACACCATCACTGAACTTTTGGATTGAGGATTTAGATGTAAACCATTGATATATTTGTAAGCATTTCTTCTTGCCCAGTTTATTTTGTACATTTTTAGTGTGTAGTATTTGTTTTCTTATTAGGATAATGTTGATAAAGATATTTCAATATTTATTCAAGAATATTGGTTTTGATTTTATTTCTTGCTTTTATATAAATCATTTACTTGTTGATTATTAGTTAGGTTTTATATATCTAAATCACTGTGTGTTTTATTTCTTTCCAAAGGGAGTAGCTAGGCCTAAGACTTGACCACTTATTTTGGTTTATTTTGAAAGATAAGTTAGGATTGGGAACTTTAATTTAGCATAACTTGAAGTTATCTTCATGTAATGTATTTGAGCTAGAAATTATAGAATCCTAGTGTAGCCAAATTGATTTGTGTGCATGCTTTGTAGCTTGGTTCGAAAGAACAAGCAAACAAAGGTTTTCTAGTGTTCGAATGAAGCTAAGAATCCAAGTCTAATCCTTAAACCCATGTATAATCAATTTAGTTTTTAGTTTTTAGTTTAATATAATGGATCATTGATTGAATTAATTACCTTATTTGCTTATTGTCTTTGTTTTCTTTGTGAAACAATAGATCAAACCTTTGTTTTCATTTATATCTTATCCTTCATCTGAAACCCTTTATTTATATGTACCTCTTTTACATGCTAGATCCGATTGAGTTATAGTAATTGTACTTGAGTGTCCATTCTTACTCTACTGCCTTTATATTATTCCTTGTGGTCGACCCCGACCTCATAAGTTAGGTAGTTATACTCGCGAATGTCCACGTACACTTTTCAATTGGATTTGGAGTGTAATTAAGTGTTATCGTGTATTTCAAGACCTAGGATGATCATGTTCAGCACTTAAGGACTGTGCTTCAGAGGTTGTGAGATGGGAAGTCATTTACTAAGCTCTCAAAGTATGAGTTTTGGTTGAATTGTGTTGCATTATTGGGGCATGTAGTGTCCACAGATAGTAATATTTTAGCTTTGTGTGATTGGGTGAGACCTACTTCACTGACTGAGTTTCAAAGTTTTACTGGTTTAGCTGGGTATTATAGGAGGTTTGTACAGGGTTTCTCTTCTATTACAGCTCTGTTGACTAGATTTACTTAGAAAAATGTTATTTTTTAGTGGTCGGATGAGTATGAGGAGAGCTTTCAAAAGATAAAGTACTACTGACTTCCACTCGTATTCTATTATGACCCTCATGGTTATTTTTTATATTTATCACATTTTCGGATCGTTTAACCCTTTCCATAGTTGCACTATGCAAAACTAAGTTTGATTCCATGGTTATCTCAGGAATGAAAGGAGTTTTGAGTAAGATTTTTGAAATTATGAGTTTTAAATCTTTAAAGTGTGAAATAAAGAACTCTAGGAGTCATTTAGAGTTTGATATCTCAAAATGAAAATTCACCAGTTCCATCAGCTTCAGAATGTCAACTTTGGTATAGCTCATTCGCTTTCTGTTTTAGGCCATTCATTGATGGTATAAGGTGTTTAGATGGGATAAAGTTGTGTTTTAAGGTAAAGGGTTGACTTTGATCAACAATTAGACTTACAGTTCCCTAATTGAAAATCAATGAATTTATCGAATTCGGCAATGGTATTTAGCCTAGAATAAGGTCTCTTTTATTATACATTAGCCCGAGAGATTTTTTGTCATTTTAGTTAAAAACGAACCCTTAGTGAATATTGTTCAACTAGATCTTGTACGCATGTTTTTATAGTTCTATTAAGTTTGGAATGTCAAAATTAGTATGGTTGCATATATGGTTTATTTGCATGAGATTCATTTATGAAACGAATCCTGAGGGCCTATTTGGAGCATTTTGATGCTTGCCTGTTTGCTGTTTTTCTATTGTTGTTCATCCCAGGGCCTTCATCACGATTAGGTGGTTAGTTTTACGATTATGAAGGACAGGTTTGTTATAGGATGTGGTCGAGTGGGTGGTGTCAGCAATTGCGTAAGTTACTTCTTGACGCATCGCGATCGCAATGGAGGCACTATTCACATGAGGCATTTTAAAAACAAAAAGTTATGTTTTGTTCTTCAAGTCTCATGCAAACCTCAACTTTTGTACCATAGTTTTGCAAAGTTTGAGCAATAATTTCGAAGATATCAATAGGATAAGTTTTCTAAACCCATTTTCATCAATTCCCCATCACTTTAACATGGTTATTATATAGGAATTGAAGGTTTTGAACCCAAAAATGGTAGTTTTGCACATGAACTCGAAAAATTATAAACTTTGATTTTCATCTATGAAATGAATAGATTTCAATACAACTTGATATATATCTTACCCAAGTGATGAACAACATAATTTGCAATAAATATTCAATTTTGATCCTGTGAGCCCGGGGTTAGTTTTTGAATAAACTTTGATTGTTTGAGTTTTCGGTGTTGATTAGTGTATAGTTCTTCTATACTTTGTGTCGATAACTAGAGTGTGCACAGTTGAAGGTATTAGAAAAGGGAAATCCTTCCAAGTGACTTGGTTCTTCAAAATATAAGGCAAGTGGAGGTTCTTTGATCTCTTTATGAAGTATTTATGATTAACCACTAGATTATTTGTAATTAGGGAAGATGATTACGTTGAGGTTGTTGGGATTGTGTATGCCGAGATCAAAATAAGGGAATTATTTAATGATGTGATTTCATGATTTATGAATTTGTTCTATCTTAAGAACTGGATGAAATGCTATTAATTGTAGACTACATAGAGATGAAATTGTAATGTAAAACGGCCTTAATTCAATTGGTTGAAATATATCATTTTCTTAAAGCCTTGAAGAGGTTGGAATAATATGAGTAACTTGATTATTGTTTACTCCTTTGATGAATTGATTTCTTTATTGTAACCTGATTTGATGTTGCTTTCCATTCTTACATTGATATATGCATATCTATTCTTACTGTGCATGAAAAGTGAGTTGTCGCAATGATTTAGGATGTGGGGATCCAAAGTTTCTATAGGAAACACATTGTTGAGATATTTTATATGTTGGTGACAAGGTTTCTATCCGATGGCGATTTATGACCTGAGTTTCTGCCAGGTATTGATTCTTGAGGTTTTTACCTGGTATTGATATATCATGCACCAAGGTTTCTATTGGGCATGTATCAAGAGTTACAGGGAAGACATACATCATGATTATTTGCTCATTGCATCAAATTTTACTTTGATCTGCTTGTACTTGATAGTTGGTGTTGCCTTGAGATCACTTGATAGTTGGATCATACTCTAAACTTATTGATGTTACTTGATGATTACTTATGATCCATGCCTACATCATTTACATTTCATTAATACTTGGTTGAACTTATCCTGAGGTGATTATCGTTGTGTTAGGATTGATTATAGTTGACCTTGTGAGAGTTACTTACATTCATATATATCTTATACCGTATTATTGGCTGGATGCTATATATAAACTGTTTGCAGGTTGTAGTATGAAAGAGTGGTTTGGTGTCAAGAGTAGTCACTAGTTCTTTACACATAAGCCAATGAGGACGCTGATGAGTATCATTGTTTTGTACTCATCCTTGCCTTTTCTGCACTTTTGGGCAGGTACTGCAACTGATCAGACTTTAGCTCTATTTATTGTAGCTAGACGCTTATCCCTGTACATATAGAGGTAGTTTTCACTTGTTTACTGTCTCCATAATACAAACAAGAACTCATTATGACCTCCCTTATGGCCAGTTAATACAACCAACATAAGCACAATGAATGCACGAGGCGGTAAATAGAAAAATTCAAGGCGTAACCGCTCAAAATGGGAGACCTCTCCTCCATTCCATCGCTTAGAGCTCACGCCTGAGGTCGAGTATGAATTGAAAATAATCGGCAAGAGTAGGCCCACCTTATAAGCTAAAGTGGGCCCTTACCATGAAATCAATCTATATTGGTACTACACCTCCCAATAATCAAAGGTAGACTGGAACCGTACAATCTGAGGTAGGCTCACACCATAAAATCAGTCTATATTGGGATTGCACATCCTAATAATCAGAAGTAGGTCATCACCATAAAATTGACCTATATCAGGACTATGCCTCCCAATAACAAAGACAGTATCCCGCGACAGTCAAAAGTTCTTTCTAATTATATCTTGAAAAATAGTGCCATACCGATAGGTGGTTGTGGCATTTACATACATATAGGTAAGGAAAAAGCTTTCCACTTTTAAGCCAGTAAAACTCTCCAGTTTTAGTTAATCAAGTCTATATTCATTATCATAGCCCCAGGGCGCCCCAATGCTTGAAATACCATAAATCAGTAATCAAGATGCATAAACACAAAATAACAATAGTATAAAAAGGCATATAGTGCACTAGGATCGTCCACAAGAAAGGTCAGGACCAACATATGCAACTAACACTCTTTACGTTCATCCTTGGGACAACTCGAGTAGATAATACAGATGTTAAAATAATAAAGCAGGGCCACCAACCTAAAACCATCCCACATATCTAGCCATGACCACAAAAATACCCTATAATGTACAAGTCTAAAAAAAGGTAAACCTATCCCACTAGATGCCGATAGAAACCTCAAAGAGCATGTTAAAAACCCCAAACCATCATAGAAATATCTGAAACAACTCAAAACTAGAAAAATAGAGGTCCAAAGGACAAAAAAAATACGAATGGTACCCATATTCTATAAAGCAAATTGGGTCAAATTCGGGACTACAAATGGTCCCACGGGCCCTATAGCCTATAAAGATAATCTAAAGGTACTAGTGTGTAGAGCCTAGATCAAGGAGCACATGGTACAAAATTAATCTTAAGATGATAAAGGATGAAAGAGATTTTGAGCTCACAAAGTCTAGGAAAAAAACATCTCCCTTATGGAATAAAAGGGTGAGTTAAAGGGAATTACCCAGAGAAAACGCAAGAAAGATGACCAACAAAGCTTTCCAAAAATCTCCCAAAACTTTTCTCTCTTCAATATAGCAATAACTCATCTGGTTCTCTCTTCAATAAAGGAAAATGGAGTAAAAATAGAGAAATGAAGAAGGAGGAACTATTTATAGACTTACAACTGCATCACCACAAGGGAGAATCCATTGTCTTCTAGGGCATCACTCTGCGGCGGAGACAAGGCCATTGGGGCGACCTTGGCCTCCCAGGCCTAGCACCGCTGAGCTCGATTACTAGGGCGGGAAAATAATCGTGGTAGCAACCCTTTGCCCCTCTGGTCAACCTTTACCGGTGAGGACCCCTAAATGCTTGGGTAACATCGCAGAGGCAACCAGAAACTCACTGGGGCAGTTTGTACCTACAACACCCAACAACTAAAACTAAACACTTTGAGGGGCCTAGAATGAGCATTCCTAGCTCGATTTTATAAAATAAAATATGCATACCATATAGAAATGACATTCTGAATATAATAGAATCATCTAAAAAACCATCCGAGATCATTTAATAAAAATGATCTCCCAACCCAAACTGAACCAATGACAGGCTAAACCTAACTTATCATACGGGCCCTCAAAATGAACTCGGACACCTATAAAAGTGCACTAATGATCCAACTAGCCCAAAATCATATAATGAAGCTGATAGAAGTGTCATAATTTCACTTGAACACTCTGATACTGAAAATCCCACCCAGGCTCTAAAATGAACCTTAGTTGAGCTGAATTTCCACAAATCAGCTCAAACACAAAAAAAACCCTGGGACATGAACTAAAGGTCAAGCTAGACCAAGTTTGTGTTTTTAAGCTAACAAAACAATTTTAATCTAATTTCAAGTGCATTTACTAAGAATTCATTCTCAAGTTATATTATGTCTAGGTTGAGCCTTCAAAATAGGAAAACCAATATAACGGGCTATAGAACTACCAAGAAACCAAACTAATGGTCTCAGCAAGTCATAAATGACTTATGGAAGTTAACATGAAGCTCTAAAAACTGAATAAAGGGAAAGGCAAGTAAATGACCAAGTGGTCATTATACCAATCTTGAGAGTTATATGAGACCTGAAATTTATTATCTTCTTAAAATCTAAGTGAATCAATGTATGAATAATTGTCACCATATTCATCCTAAGGTAATTCTCCTCTTTTGTATCATTATATTATTTTGATCCATTGTCATGATACTCTTAACATTCATATTTGATGTTTTATATGTGGCATGCTATGAAAGGATAATTTATCCAGTAGACATCAAGACCATCATGGTCAAACTCTTAAATCATATCTTTGTAGGTCATGATAGTAGGTAGAATATCCTAGAAGGTTTCTTGGTCATCTTTAACAATATGAATGACATAGGATGATATATATTGAAGGGAAAAGTCATTTTGGTGGATTTTTTTTGGTGTGGAGTTGTTGAATTGGAATGGGTATGTTTTGGTTTCTATAGTTGGTGATCAATGTTTTAGGAAAATTTTGACAAGTCCTTCCTGAGGTATTTTATTGGGTATCTATGTGCACATGGTAGTTCCCTTTATGTAATAAATATTCAGGAATAGAGAATTTTCTTCACCTAGAAGTGAAAGAACTTCATCATAGTTTTGAACTCGCCAAGCTATTTAGCAATGCAAGGTGGCTTATGGAATTCCTCATATCTGAACTTGAATTTCCAGTGCTTCTGTCAAATGTAAATCATATAATAATTTGTTAAAATTTTGGAATATAGTGATAAACACTATTCTGACATCCATGGTGATCTTTGTATTACCAAGATTAGCATGTTGGTACTCATTGTATCTAGTATGAAGAAGTGAAAGGAAGGAAACAACAGGTTTGCCTTTCCTCACGTGAAAAAGTCAGAACGACTCTTATGGCACCAAAATATATATGGATGAAACCATGACTTTTCCACTATTGTGGAAATTCCTCTGGTATCTTCAGGGTGATGAAATGCTCCTCCTGAGTTTCAAGATAGGGTGTTGGTCAAGTTTTGATGCAGCAATATATTCCTTAACTCCTTTGGACCTTTATTGGACCAAACAATGAGTTTTGTAGCAATGGTGAACATTTTATTTTTACAAAGGCTGAATAAGGGTTTAGTAGTTGTAGGTCTTTGGATGGAAATTTGTTTTCTAGAGGTAATACATCTACGTCATAAAGGTATTTATATTTACTTTACAATGTTTTTCTAACTGTAGGATACATGTTTATTTTTGGCTAATGTTTTGCAACTATTATGACTAATAGACGAAGAACAAGACCCTAACATAGATAAAATTGACTCAAACTTATTTTTCATTTTCGGTAGACTCAATAGATTCACACATGGCTAGTACTAACATCTGACAGAAAGACTATAAATATTGTGTTCTTTATCAAAGACAGGGAAAATACCATCTTATTTGAATTTCTCTGTCCTCTAAAAGGATTGGCTGGGTTTGATACCATAATAGAGGACTAGGAGGTGAGTGGTACCTCATAGGAAAGGTCGGAAGAGATTGTAAGGACAATAGATAGTCTACACATGTTCAATCAGCCAACTTACAACAGATATAATAGCTTTCTTACACTTTCTATTTATGAACGGATGCAAAAGTTGTGTCATTTATATGATTAAACTCTATCAATACATGTGTTTTTTCCCCTGCTTCTATGTCGGGATTATTTACCAGTTCGAATTTGATATAAATTTAAATTTTTTGAGAATTGATTGGGTTGTATTCCTATTTATTAACATGATTTGGTTTAAGTAACCTGTTGAGTCAATAGTTGTCCTCGGTAGGAGTCCAAACAACATTATCCATTCCGAATTCTCATCCATAGGTGGAAATTCTTCTATGACGGCATCAATTGGTTGTTTTGCGCATTTGTTACTAATCGTGTGGGGTATTTTTTGTAGTTATTGGATAGCAAGGAGTTTCAAATTTAGGGATTTATTCCAAATATTCAGTAACATGATTTAAAAGATTTAAAAGAATGAGATCAATTTTTTCTTTGTTACTTTATGCATTGTTCTCTTACTAATCGGTGCAGTTCCTAAAACCACCCAATTCCTCCTTCATGTATTTGTACATGATTCCATAGAGGGTCCTACTATTATTTTGTCTTTTATATATATTGCTACTATAGTAGCAGCGAAATTTCTTTTTGTAGCTTAAAATGAATATTCATCAAATTATACTATTTTTTATTTGTTATTTCGTCAATGGGGACTTAAAACAAAACCAAAAATTAAAAAAATAATTCATTTTCTTTTCTAAGAGGAGTAGGATTCTTTTTTTATTCTCAATAAGATGATAATTACTCGACCAAGAGCACCTCCTCAAGTAAATGCTTCAATGGCCGGTTGAATAAAATGAGGATTTCAAATTGCATGAGCAATAGGTACAATGTAAAAATGGGAATTACACAAACTGGACAACCGTCTATTTAATTTACAAAATGTTTAGCCAAAATGACATGGACTACCTATTTGGACCCTTTTTTTTCTCTTTTGTTTTTCCATCTTCTTCTTCACTGTTGGTGTTCATATTCTTCCTTCTTTATACTTCTTTCCTCCTTCTTCCTTCCTTCTTCCTCCTCCTTCTTCCATGTTCAATAATTAGATCTTCTTATACATCTTCAATGTTCAAACTTCTTCCATGTTCAAGCTTCTCGCTTTCTTTTAGAATTTGACGTACTGCAAATGTGAATCTTTTCAATTGAATTATACATCAAGAGATTTGAAATACAATAGCTCATATCTAAAAATTTGAGTCAGTTTAGAGAGGATTTTTATATTTGTCAGGATTAAAAGAACTTTCTAACCAAATTCTATAATGGAGCTTGGAATTAATCGAACAACTCCGTCCTTTTGATATTCATTATGAGGTGCAATCATTTTTGCAAATTATTACAGGTCTTTAAATCTTATTAAAGTGCTTCATGCATTTCCATTCATTTAAAACTTCATAAAGCATATTTAAATTAGCACACATCAATCAATCAATCAGACACAAATAAATAAATAAAACTAAACACCAAAAGGTAGGTGGTTTCTCATATACTACTTGCATTAAAGGGTCTATCATGTCGCGACAACAACTTTAAAGATCAATAAGTGATTGAAATGCCTCTCACAATAAAATATATTAATATGTTGAAATAATTCTTGATGCAACCATTTCAACTTTCAATTGATTTGACAAACAGCTAATTCATAGTAAAGTATTGCACTTCAGACTAACCTTTACATTTTCACACTATTGTATCGACACACATTCAATTTTTTTTATATCTATTCACATATGCAACTTCCATGCTTTACAAAAAATGATAAAGGCATGGTCACAGGTCATTTGAAACATACGAAAATTCTTTAGATTCTTCATTACAATATTATTTGGATTTATAAAGTTATTAAGAAAAGTACATTATAAAGGAATTTTTATAAAATCTTTATATCATATGTTTACATTTATATATTATTTATATAATATCAATACACTTTTATACACCACTGGTACAATATAGATTCATAACTATTTGTATGATGTTGATATAGGTTTATACACCATGTATACACTATCTATACATATTTATGTATCATTATATAATATATTGACACCTGTACATAT
>JBDJHY010617131.1:0-16316 GCA_039654485.1 Withania somnifera | reverse complement strand
TACCTATATAAGTCCAGTCTAAGATCGTAATTCGTAGCCTACCTGTCCCAAAAAGGCAGCTAAACAAACTAGAAAACCAGCAATAAAAGTAGCTTTGGAACAAGGTTTGGAATGGATCCAAAACCAATTAACACAATCCAAATATCCTATCAGTATTGAAACTGCATTTGGGACTCAACAGTGCAGATGAAATTCCATCCTAGGTCATTTTAACAAATATTGACAAAAGTCAACTCTATACCAAAATAACCAACTTTTAAACTGAGTACTTAAAATAAGCCTAATTGGTATAAGACCCAAATGAACCACTCACTTAACCCAAAACCCGATATTCCGGAGTTAATGGTGCAATCGTATTTTCAATCCAAGGCTTGGATCACAAAATTGAACAAACTGAAAATTGAAGCTCCCTCCTCCCTCGATTCAAACAAAGAGTCAATCTAGACCAAAATCACGTTCCGGAGCTAATAAAATTGTCAGATTTCAATTTTAAGTTTGATTTTATAGAATGTTGATTAATGACAATGATTCCAATATTAAGGGCTCTAAAATAAGAAAATGAAAATAACGATCAAACAACTGACCCGAGAACCAAACGGCCAATTCCAATAAGTCATAAATGAATGGCGATCACTATAGAAAGGCTCTAGAATACAAGAAAATTCAAAACTACGAAACTAACCAAAAGGATCATTACAACATCCACTACTAAAAAGGACTTTCATCCCTGAAAGTCAAGATACGGCAATACCTGAATGCTCAAAAAGATGTAGATACTGAGACCTCAACTCACTCTCGGTCTCCCAAGTGGCCTCCTACACGGTACGATCCCTCCGCTATAATTTAACTATTAGAATCTCACAAGATCTCAACTTCCCTATCTCTCTAGACAAGATTGGCTCCTCAATACCACATACCGTAATCAACCTGAATTGAATCATACCAAAGCACATACGACTCATCAAGAACATACCGATTCAACATAGAAACATAAAACACCAGATGCACAGATGAAATATATATGAGACAAAACTAACTTATAAGCAACACTACCAATCCGATCAAGAATCTCAACAGGGCCAATATACCAGGGACTAATATTTCCCCTCTTTCCGAACCTCATCACTCCCTTAATAGGCGATACTCTTAAGAACACATAATTATCCACAAAGAACTTTAAGGCATAATGAAGATGATATGAATAACTATTCTACCTACTGTGGCAGCCCGAAGTCTTTAACCCATTAGACCAACCAATAGGAGAATGACACTACTTACCACACAAGACTTAAACAAAGCCATATAAATAATAGAATGGTAGTTGTTGTTATACAAAAACTTTGCCAAAGCTAAATATTGATGACAAGTATCAAGGAAATCAAGAACACAAGCTCTTAATATATTCTCCAAGATCTGAATAGTTCTCTTAACCTGACCATCTATCTAAGGATGAAATTTTGCACTAGGATGAACCACAATACCCATACCACAACCGCTCTCTGATACTAAAAAGAAAATTGGGTAGCAAGATAAGAGATAATAAAAACTAATATGCCATGATATTGAACCACTTGCTAAAGATCACAAAGGCCAATTTCTTTGCACAGGTTGAGTGAACTAAAATATAGTGTACGGACTTAGTTAACCTATCAAAAATGACCCAAATAGAATCATGGCTATGAGGAGTTCGAGGCAAGCCTGAAATAAAATCCATAGTAATTTATTCTCACTTCCACTTGGGAATGGGAATTCTATACATCAAACCACCAATCTCTGGTGCTCAAAATTGACATGCTAATAGTTCAACCACTAAGACACAAAATCAGCATATCACTCTTCATACCACTCCACTAATAAATTTACCTCAAATATCTATAAATCTTGGTTGTACCAAGATGATTGTGGGCCTCACTAAGAATCAACTAAATCAGATCACCAACTCTGGGAACACAAATACGAAACTCAAACCTTAAATACCATCTGAACCAAAGTAACACTACGAGGCTCACCCCTACTCAACTAATCATGAATATCGGCTAAGTTTTGATCCTCAAGGTGACACTGTTGAATTTGATCTATCAATAAAGAATACGCCTTAGTACAAGAAAACACACGGCCTGAATCTGAAGTCTCAAGTTGAACCACAAAGCTAGGAAAGGGTTGAACATCGAAAGCTAATGGGCTCAGCAACTAATAACAAAGCAAAACTACCCATACTCATCGCCTTCCAGCTCAAGTTATATACTACCATGTTAGCCTTGCCCAGATGTTACAAGATAGAAATGCTATAGTCCTGTGCTAGAGAGCATTAAGCTCCCTATGATTTAGAATGTACTAAAGACTATGATGATTGGTAAAGAACTCACAATGAACTCCATAAGGATAGTAGCACCAAATCTTGAGCCCGAGACAACCACCGTAGACTCCAATGTCATGGGTGGGGTAGTTACGCTCATGAACCTTAAGTTGTCTAAATCATAACCAATCAAACAACCTAGTACATCAAAACACACCCCAAACCAATACCAGAAACATCATAAGAAATTGTAAAACTTTAACCCTCAACCGAAAATGTCAACATAAGAGCAGAAGTCAATATAGTCTTAAGCCTCTGAAAAAACTCTCACTCTCAATGGACCTCCGAAAAGGAACGTCCTTTCTAGTCAACTAACGGTGATAGTAACTGCTAGACTCACAAAGTTGGGTCTAGGATAATTATGTACAACTACAATCTTAGTTGGATCCATACTAGTACCCTCTATGGACACCATATGTCCAAGGAATTCAACTGACTCGAGAAAAAACTCACAATTTGAGAACCTAACAAAAAGTCGATGATCTCTCAAAGTCTATAGCACAATATTCAAATAGCGCTCGTGATCATCCCTACACCCAGAATAACCAAGATATCATTAATGAACATAATCACAAAAGAATCAAGATAGGGCCTAAATACACAATTCATGAAATCCATAAAAGTTGTGGGTGCATTAGTCAACTCAAAAGACATTACAAGGTACTCATAATGACTATACGGGGTCCTAAATACTGTCTTTAAGATATCCTTGCTCATAATCTGCAACTGATGGTAATCTTAACTCAAATCAATCTTGGAGAAGATGGATAAAACCCTAAAGTTTGTCAAATTATTCATCAATATGGGGAATAGGATTCTTATTCTTTATGGTCACACCATTAAGTTGTCTATAGTCAATACACATATGCATAAAGCCATTTTTATTCTTTTCAAACAATCATGAGCACCCCACGGTGAACATGTAGTCAAATCATAGAAAATTGAGAGGATTTCTATAATTAAATCGTATAAAGGACACTGCAAGATATGGCAAATGAATATGTAAAGAAATCTCGCAAAATCTAGCTAATAACCATAAGAGGGATCCCACAAGAGCTAACTGAACATAAGAGATATTTCGCAGATCTAATGAACCAATAGAAGTATATCTCCATAGAATAGGTAAAGAACTAAATAAATAAACAGACAAGGATAAATACAAACCCTCCAATAACTCATCCTATCATAGAGGACAAATAGAAAACAGAAATCACAAACAAGATATGAAAGATGATATAATACAATAAAAGTAAACTGAACCGATACACTCCCACCCCGACCTGTAAGTCAGTCAGGTGGGACCACATGCAAGGCCACAACCCGTATACCTCTATTCCCCTATAAGCCCCTCTTTTGGTCACCTGTAATCCTAGAACGGCAGGGATTATGGAAGGCTGCAACCCACGTACAATAACCCTCAATGTAACCAAAACTACTTATAATAAAAACTGAACCATAAATAATTATGCTCATATAACATAACAATACTCAAATAATATAAGTTTATTTGGACCTCTGACAGGTCAATAACTGGACAAGTGTCAATGACTGTTCCTAGCTATAATTAAGTCTTAATCTGAAATAGATACAACATCTAGCTCATGACCACCATCAAGGATAGTAATAAATCATCTTATTAATTAATCAACACTCTTTTTATCATCAAAACAGGTTAATCACTTTAAAAGTACTCATTGTAGGCTTATAATACTGAAAACGGGTTCATAAGGCCATGAAAGGTTTCAAAAGCAATGATATTAGTCTTGTGGCTAAAACCAATGGAAACAAATACATCAAAAACCAGTTTTATGATGAGGATATGCTCAAACATAATGATATCACAACCAATCCTGCTGGCCCTACCAAGTCATAGATTTTATAGCAAGCATAACCAACCAAATCGAATATCTCAGTCACGGATTTTCGTTGAAACCTACCATATATGCTCCAGAGTAATGGAAAGACTACTCAGGTTCACAATAAAACTATAATCATGAATAAAACCCCAATACGTAGGCAAGAATTAGACTAAAGAAATGGACAGAGTCATGGGTTCCAACCTAGAAATCCCAATCCAAGGACGTCAAAATACCACAATTAATACTCATACAAGCCTAGTTTAAGATTGTAAGTTGTATCCTACCTGTCCTTTGAGAACAAGCTCACAAATGTAGCGTAAAAAATGCCCGGACTGCTTCAAATCTCAAAAATGTGCGAACGAACTCAAAAAATCATATAACTAAAAAAATTATAATCTAGACATTAATACGAATCAACCAATACCTATAAATCTATGAAACTAGTTGGGGTCAAAAAAGTTCAAAACGGGCCTATAGGCCCGCAAATCTGAAACTTCAAACAAAAGGTATCAAAATGTTCCTCACATCATAGGGAACTCATACCCAAAATTTGGAGTTAAAACAAGTAATAAATAAGAGTGAAAGAGTTAAATAAAGTGAAGAACACACATGGGGACTTTTGGGTGAAACTTTGAAGAAATTAAATTGGAAAGATACCAATAATTGAGTAATGATTGAAGAAATCAAGTTTACAAAGTCATCTAGGAGCTTATGCAAAAACCCAAGTATTTTTAATGGAGGTTTTAGAGTTTCTAAAGAAGATAAACTGGAGACAATAGCTGAAATTTTGAGTTTTTAGCTATTTTTAGTTTATAAACTACATACCTATGCAATCATGTAGAGAAGGCTCACGATTGAGTTGCTTCTAGGGGACTCATCGGGGTCAGATGAGGGACGCACCGCGATCGCTAAGAATATACAAGAGACATCACGAGATCGCATGGAGAAATTCCATGATCCCGAAGAAGGTTAAGAAAAAGGTGTATTGTGATCGCGTGAGGGAAGCCCGTGATTGCAAAGAACAAAATCTCTATGCACCAGCAGCTGAATAGACCAGAAAACCAGCAATAAAAATGGCATTGAAACAAGGTTAGGAATGCATTCAGAATTCAGTGAACACAAATTAAATATGCTACCATCATTGAAATGAAATTCCAGAATCAACAACACATATGAAATTCAAAACAAAGGTCATTTTGACTAAATATTTACCAAATTCAACTTTATGTCAAAATAAGTAACTTTCCAACCGACTACTTGAAATGAGCCTATTTGGGACCTGAACAAACCACTCACCTAGCCCAACCTCGACATTCAAGAAGCTAATGGAGGCAGTCAAATTTTCAATCTAAGGCTCCGATCATAACATGACCGCCTAAGTTTCATTTAGGAAACATAAAGCACATTAAACACATAAATTATCACAAACTCAAATCAAAAGATCTAGGACTCGGGCTAGAGTCCAACTAGACCATATTCCATGTGCTGGAGCTAATAGAACTGCCAAAATTCGACTTCAATTTCGTTTTCACAGGATATTGACTAAGGTTAACAATTTCGATATTAAGGGCTCTAAAATGGGGAGAGAGATATAAAGACCAAACGAACGACCCAAGAATCGAATCACCAGTTTCAGTTAGTCAACAATAATTTAGGGCCCCTACATGAAGGCTCTAGATGCAAGAAAATGTAAAATCGCAAAAGTGACAGGAAGGGTCATTACACCTTACACACAAAAATCAATATTCAATATCAACACTCAACTGGCCTGTCATGAAAACAAACAAATAAGACAAGTAAAATAATACGGAATTAGAAACTTATTAATCGTAATTCACCACTAGGGAATACCAGTCATTACCGGGGAACTTCACTTCACAATACTAGTTTGTTTAGTACCAGTGGCTCAATCATTAATAATTGAGTCAACATCACTTTGGCTAACCATTTTTCCTCGGTTTATTATTATTTGCTACCTCTTATCGCTACTATATAGGGTTAGTAATAGTTCACTCGTCTAACTGTTCAATCATACCATCATTACCAATAAACTAATCTAGTCTCCTCTCTAAAACTATTTTAATAAGCATCATAAATATACCCCAATAGAAGTTCTCATAATTCGGTGAGAACAATTATTGGAAAACTAGGAAAGTCATAATCACGTACTTTTATAATATTTCTCATTCTGGAACCATACATAATATCATGAAATAACAACACATAATATAGAATAATGCGTTTTTTAACCAAATCATCTTATCAGCATGCTATTGTCATTTTTATCCATCCTCAACTCCTTGCCCGAAGGCATATGCATGATATCTCTCATCAATCCTACATTATAAAAATATAAATCAATGCAGTACGTTATCAATCCTACAATATTGGGCTCCAAGATTGTTGTAATCTCATGAATATTTAGCCTTTTATCTATAAAATAGAGATGATAACATAATCAAAGGAAGAGTTCCACAGTGAATTCACATAGCAAAATCCTCACCCTAGGTTAAAAGATCCTAGGGAGAAGAAGGATTAGGACCCCCTAGGATATTATGAATGAAAATCCTTGTTTTTATCCAAAACAAGATCTAAAACCAAATAAAACAAGGTTCTAAAATATAACTTCTAAAAATAAAAGATAGAGATACCTTTATCACTGCGGAGGTACCGTTGTACTCTTCTATGGTGGTGACTTCTATGGCGGATGGAAGAAGAGCAAAGTAAACTCCAAAAATAGTGAGCTCCTCTCAGCTCTCAGATTTCAAAATTTTACAACACAATCTCATTTTTCGGGTATCAGTCTTGAAGTCTATTATGCTAACTAAATTATGGAGTTCTAGAGCCCCAAATTCAATTTTTAAAACTGTTATGGTTCGCTAAACGGGTGTACTATCCAATTACCAATACTAAATCAACCAACACTAACAGAAGTACCCTCTAAATACTCAACACTAATTTAGCATCCAAGACTATGCTTGCCCTGAAATTTTATTAATTTATAAATTTTTATTAATTTTTATTTTTGAGGTCTACACCTCCCACTAACACATTGGGGAACGTCCTAATACATCTGAAAGTGTCCATAATGACAAAATGGATCTTCACACTTTCCTAGTCTTTTTTTATTATGGAAATATCTATGATTGAAAACCCACATAGGGATTTTAAGATCCATTAGCAATTTCCAAAAGGTGGCTGAGTAAAAAACTCACAACCCGAGTGAATAATTATGGGAGTAGGTCCATGCCTCTAGAATGTCCGGGCTTAGGAGGTAGATCAAGATCAGGGTCGAGACGGTAAAATTTAATTTTCCCTTATTGTTCAGATAATAAAGGGATACGACTACTCTCTATATAGAAATATGAAATTAGATTAATACCCAATAGGATTTACAATACTCAAGAATAACAAGATCAATTTATGGATCACCAAATTTGAGTGTGAAATGGTATGCATACATGAATGAGTGACCTAGTTTAGAGTGTCACCTCCTCAATGAGTTTGAATGGTCTTCCCATGAAAAATCTATCAAGACTTTAGGGAAATAGGATGTTTGTATTGTATAAACATACTCACTAGCCAACTTATCATTGTACCGGTCTATTCCCTCGATAGGGATTAGGCTTATTAATTTTTGTTATAGAACTAGTGGTGTAGTAAGATCATATGGATGGTGAGTTCAACCAGATCACTCTTTTCTCTAGTTTTCTTCTTCTTGGATTTACTTCTACCTTTGTTAGTAAGATATGGATACCAATGGGGCTAGGAAACATGAATTGTCTCTCCTGACTAGCGTTGTAGAATATCATCAGGGTGAAATTTGAGAAGACATTATGAGAAAGTTAATTAAAGACATAATAAGGAGGAGAAGAGTGTAAGAAATATGGTTCTAGGAGAAGCTTTGATGAGAAAATAAAACAAGGAGGAGGTTATAGATGAGAAGATGTAATTTTAAATTTGAAAGGTAAAAAGGTGAAGAAATGGCAAAGTATGGATTATATAGAGTAGGGAAACGTAAAATTCAGCATTTTCTTGGTCGGTTAATGTTCTAAATAACATGAAGACACATGGATAATGCATTAAATGTAATACAGAGACACACATCCCATCAGGTGTCAGAAGATGTTTTTCTTAATTTCTTGAAATGAAATTAAAAGACTCCATTCAAGTTAGTAAGCAATTAATAAGTGACGGATAATCTGTATGAGGTGAAAATAGTTTGGGGTAAGAGGATGGATAAGGAAATTATATGTGGCAATAGCGATTGGTCGAAGATCCCCGAAAGAGTATAGAATTATATCTTTTCCAGAACCACTACAACTGATAATATGGTAAAGACCATATAGCTCCTAAGATACAAGATCAGAAGCCAAACAGGATAGGAATGAGTTTAGCTTGTAAGACCGTCTATCATGGAAGGCATAAATATAGGTAAGTGATTGAGTAGAGGTCTAATGGGGGAGAGTCTAGAAAAAAGTGATTCATAGGATTTTATTATAAATAGTAAAATAATCATTTGTAAGGGGATTCTACAATTTCTTAGAAAGACTTAATATTTACTATAACTTAACTATAAAAGCTCTATGTTCTCAAGGTCTATATCAAATATTGTTCCAAGGCTACGAGCAATCTCACTATCTAGATCTTGTGTATTATTATATCTATTATTGTTCTTTCGTTCATTTTTACGCAATTGTTGCTATCTATTTTATTATTATTTCATTATAAGCTCAATTTATTAACTTTTTTGCTTAGATTGCTTTTTAATCAAAATGTGACCAGGCCACTTATTATTTAAAAACCAAATGAAATACTTACAAATCCCAATCCAGTTGGCCCAAGATACCAAACAAAATTGAAAAGAAAAGAAAAGGAAACAAAACATAAGGAGAAGGTGGAAAGCTGGATACCAGAGAACTTTTCTAACTTCTAGTTTCTTCTCCTAGATCGGTTAGGCTATCTTGGAGCTCTGATGTAGTTTTGATGTCCTGGTGAGCTACTAATAAGAGGGAGAGTATATGTGGAGTTATAATCAGCTTGGGTTGGTTAAATGGTGCCTCAGACGTTAATAAATCTCACTAATGCCACAACATTAATTCTGGTGAAGAATCACCTACCTCTACTTCTTTGTTTAGATTATGCTCCAAAATCATGATATCAAAATACTTCGTTAAAAGTCCTCTTTTTTACTAAAGTATTACTAGTTTCTCCTAATAGATCCAGCTTTTTTGAATCTAATACCACAGTTAGAGAAAATTTTTGTAACAATTGAGTCTCTGATTAGGCTTTATTATTTTTAAGATTGTCTAGTATATTTGTATTTTTAATCTGTAATACTTGTGCTGTTTCATTACGCCTGTAACACCTCTAGATATACTCTGATATGGTCATTTATCTAATAGTAATATTGATTGTTATGTAATACCAATGTTACAGGCTCAGATACGATGAGGCTAAGAAGCTTCCGATACATCAAATAATGATCTAAATCCTAGACTTCCTTCATATTTTTGAAGAAACATATCCTTCCAAGAAACGCCGTGCCTCCTTCTTCCCTCCTCTTTATTGTTTCGGAAATGCCTAGAAAACAACTTATGAATATCATGTACTACAGATTTGGGAGGATTAACCACTAATAAAGGATGCATGTAATGAGCCTGAAGGTTCCGTTTGAATTTTTATCATAACTATTTTTTTTTTATCTATAGTTTTTTTGGGTCATATTTGATCAATATATATGGTTAGTTTTGAAATAAGAGCAAAAAGTCGTAAGTTTTGAGGAATTTTCAGTTTTAAAAATTTTAGAGTTAAAATAGATGACTTTAATCAATATTTAGAATTTTGAGTTTCAAAATAAAATTATGTCAATTTCATCAACTCCGGAATGTAGAATTTGGTCTAGGAGGACCTTTACTTGCAGTTTTAGGCTTTGCATTGTGATTTTAGCCCTTTTGACGAGCTAACATTGAGTTTTAAGTCAAAGTTTGACTTTAGTCAATATTTGATGATCGGATGATCATATTCAAATTATGTCGATTTTGTTAGGTGTAGGAGGTTATTTTTAGTCTAGGAGAAAATTCACAAAAAAAAATTGAAAGTTTTGAAGGCATTTTGGTCTTTTTAGGCCAAATTTTTATTTATACTAACCATCGTGCATATCGAGTCAAGGAGACCTCGAATTTGCATTTTTATGATTCCATTAAGCTTGGAACGTTGAATTCAGTAGCAAAGCATAGATGGTTTGTGTGCACGATATATTAAACGAATATCGAGAGTTCAATCGAAGATCATGTTTCATGCACTTTATTTTCATATACAGTGATTTAGTGAAAGGTGAAATGACTTTCATGATCATGAAGGAATTTCATGTTGTCACGTGGCTCACCATTTTTCATCATTGTAATTGCGAGCTCCGCTGACATGATCCCGTAGAACTGGTAATTGACAAATCGTGATTGTGAGACTCTTACGAGATCGTGTAGCACTTTCAATTTTTCCTGCTCGATCGCAAGTCTCTAGTGATGAAATCGCGGAGCACTAGCTAAACCAGTGACCTGGAAACTTAAAAATCCCTGAGCATGTCTCTTTACCCCATTTTTCATTTCTGGACCTTGAGAGCTTAATTTAGGGTACTTTCAAACATAGTTTTTGAGCAAAAGCTCTTAGGTAAGCTTTTTGATCATTGATTCTTCGTTACCCATTGATTATTTCTTGATTTAAACATAAAAATCATTGACTTCAAAGTGTAAAATTTTAACTTTTTTGTGAAAAAACTTGATATAGTAATTTTATATTTTGAGGGTCAATTTCTACTGTATTTTTAAATAAAATTTAATATTTGAGATTGCTAAACCATAAGAAACGTGATTTTGAATAAAAATTTCAGATTTACCCTTGATCCCCATTTTTGACTTTTTATGGGCGACTTTGGATCCGATTTTAAAAAGAAAAATATGGGATTCATTGTTCATGTTTTCTCATGCTAAATCTCTATTTGAATAGATTTTTGAAATTTAGAAGTTTGACTAAAAGGAAAAGCATCTGCTTGAGTTGATTATTTCATTTTAAGGAAGGTTGAGGTTTTGACTCTCTTACAAAATCTCTTAGGCAATTATGTTAATTTATTGCAATTGGGATAAATGAGGAATATTTTGGGGTGTCTGTGTGGGTGAAATGACTAGTATTCACCTAGACATTAGAGTCAAGCATGAGGGGTTAAAAAAATAATGATAACAACTTGATTTATTAATCTTCTATTCAGTTGAGATATTGTATAGTAGTTGTCTACCTGAATAAGGTTTCATGTGTGTAGGTATTATCTTTTCATAAGTTGATATTATATTTGATGGATTGTCTGTAAGGGGGCTTGTTGACTAATTTACTTTCGTTATGCAATATTTCTCTTTAATTATGATATTATAAATGTTGTTGGATTTTGGATTTAAATGTGATTATATAAATATGAATTATATGAAAGCAATGGGATGAGGTCCATACTGACATTGCTATGATATAAGAGTATTGGTAATGTAAAAGTAAGGGTTGAGTTCCGTACTAGCATTGCTATGATGACATGATCAAATGGATTGCCACGGATCAAAATGATATGATTGAATCAAGTGACACATTCTGTCATAGGTAATTGATTGATGTTTTGATGCCTCTAGTTATGATAAATGAAAAAGAAAGGTCATGATTGAACGATATTGAAATAGGGCAGGGAATATAGTTATATTGATTTAATTATGGTTTACTACATCTTATTCTTTCAGAACCCATATTAAAAGTCTATTTCTCAATTATAATGGATGAACTCTTCCTATCATGGGTACACTTGTGCATTGGAAATTGATAGGAGTCTAAAGGACCCTTTTCTCGAGTTATTGGTAAAATGATGGGGATATTTCCCATGAGTCTGGCTAAACTCTAGAAGTGAAACCTATACTTGAATAGACTAGTGATAGATACTTCATGATAAGAGATTTATTCATGAGATGATTCTTTTATCTTGTCTTACCCATTTAGGATCCTTTTCACAAGTCCATATCTCAATAGCGTCAGATGTATCCTTTCTATCGTGGGTGGACTTGTGTGTTGGAGAATGAGTGAAGCACTAAAGGATGGTATGGAATGGTTTTACTTGATGCTTATGTTTGTTTTTGACATGATTATGTAATGGTTGTGGATTATGGTAGTAATAGTGACCCATTTATTTTAGAATCTATTCTCTAAGTTTATTTCTCGATAATGTTAGATGTACCCTTTTTATCGCAGGTGGAATTGTGTATTAGGAAATGACATAGATGTAAACTTGAGTAGATTTCCCTTTTACCTTAGTCTATCCCTTTTAGAATCTTGTTCACGAGTTTAGTTTTTTTTTGCATCAGATATACTCTTCCTACCATGGGTAGACTTGTGTATTGGGGGCTGAGATGAAAGGTGATGAACTCCCTTTGTAAGTCTATGGTACATGAAGGGGTATTCCTACGAATTGTAAGATGTCGAGGGTGGGATATGTTGTTCATGATGTGATTCAATTTTCATATATACATATATATATATATATATATATATATATATTATTGATGATGGTACTTATCTAATGATATGCCTGATGAGGAAATATTGGTACCTTATTATGATGATAGTCCGTAGGACTTTGTCTTGATATGTCACTAGATGATTCTAAATTATTATCATTGGCTTCTAAATAGTAGTTAGTTTTATTGTTGTTATTCCCTACGCCCTTTATAGGTTTTTATTAGTATTAGATTATGATATTTTTTATAGCATGGTGCCTTAGGAGGATTATGGTTGGCTTGCTCGTCACCGCTTTATTTTAGAGCTAGTCACGGATACCTGTTGAGTACCTTTGTTTTATTTTGATACTCATTTCATTTATTTTTTACACTTGTGTAGATTCTGACTTCACAGCAGCTTGATTTTTTCTTTCCCAGATCGCAGTCCAAAGATTACTTTTGATATAACCATAGTTAGTTGCTTGTAATCTAGAAGTTACCATGGACTTTTTCTATCTATATCTTTTATTTTATTTTATTAAGGATTGGAGATATTTGAGATCTTATTGATGTATCATACTTTTATTTTATCTTATTAATGGCTAGTATATTATAACTCTAGATTTTGGGTGGTTGATTAGTTGAATTTTTATTTTATACCTTTTTTTTCTCGATAACACGTTCTTTTCCACATTTGCGCTTTATAGACGTTTCTAAGCTTACTTGTCCAGGTGGGTAAGACAGGTGCCATTATGAATGATTTTTAGGCCATTATAATAGATGGGTATACTGTAAAGAACACTAAAAAAGAGGATAACTTTCCCTCCATAGGACAATATCTTCCTTTTCCAAAATTAAAGTTTATTCTTAATCTTCTTTATTAATTATTTGTAGTACTATTTTCTCTTTTTTTAGAAGAATAAGGGGAATGTCAAAAACATGAAAGGGAATTTACCTCTTGAAAAAATAGTCACTTCCTCCATTTGTTGTACAATATTATTGGCAGTGTAATTAAACACAAAAAGAATTTTTTTTATTTATCAATTGACCAAGTTGACTTCTGTAATATCTGTATTATCAATTTTAGAGAACTTTTTTAGTAGATGGAATGATAATTTTGTCATCTGTATATACAAGATGATTGATATTAGATCTCCACTTAGATCTTTCAAATCTCCTAGAGTATCTGTAGTCAAATAAAGAATTTAGTGTCCTAGTAAGTTCCTCCGTAGTAATAATGAAGAGCGATGGTCATAAAGGGTACTTTTTTTTTAATTCCTCTAGTAGAGTGAAAAAAAGTCATGTGCCTATACATTGATAAGGATAGAATATCAGTTGTTAGCTACTAGTCTCTAGATCATATCAACAAATATATTGCTAAAACCCATCTTCTATAGAACATTGATATGAGATTTCCGAAACACCCAATTATAAGTTTTGGTCATATCAAGCTTTATCACCACATTATCTTATTTTCCCTTCCTGTGTTGTTTGTAATGAATTTATGAGCCTAGACAACATTCTCAATGATGTTTCATACTTTCACAAAGCTAGACTAGTTCGAAAAAATTAATACTAATTAAATCTTTTCCAATCTCTCTTGTATAAGTATATATCACCTTATTCAGAAAGCTTCTCAAACTAATTAGTCTTAAGTCATAAAAAGACTACACTCTTTTTTCTTAGGAATTAAAACAAGATAGTATGAGTAATTGACTTTGGGAGGTATGTCTCTCCAAAAATAACCTTAACTATGTTTAATACATCTTCTTCAACTAAGTCCAAATAAGTCTGATAGAAGCATCTAGTCAGTCCATCAGGGACACTATTAATATCACCAATAAGGTTAAAAGTTGCATGTCTGACTTCTTCAATGGTTGGGCTACATGTTAAACTCTCATTAATTTCCCATTGAACAAGTTTAGGAATATGTTGTAATAAGAATAGATATGGAGAAGTTGATTCAGCAGTAAACTAATTTTGTTAGAACTAAATAGCTTTCTCAGACACCTTTTCACTACCTTCAGCCTCCTCCACATTTATATTTTAATTTTGTTAAAGGCAACTATTTTTGTTCTATAATTAACTATGTTATGAATGAATCTAGTATTCCTGACCTTCTGAAAACCATGTGATTCCTCCTTTCTGTCTCCAATATTCTTTTTTATATTGTAGATATTTCTTCATCACTTCTTATGTCTTTTGTAAAATTACTTGTTTTTAGATTTGGTGAACTCCCCTCTTCTTTCATTCTAACCACTTCCTCATAATTACTAGTTGTTTTAAAATATTTTCAAAGAATTCATTACCCCATTCTAATAAAACTTTCTTAGTATTTTTCATTTTCTGTTTCAAGATTAGGGATACATCATCCTCTTCTCAAGTAACCCAATTTTTCTTAACAACTACGAGAAATTTTATAAGATCAATATAAACTTTTAGGAACTTAAAATATCTATAAAGCTAATCAGTCTAATCATTACAAAAAAGAAATAAAGGGGCATGACCAAAACTTTTTCTAAATAAGTATTCAACTAAAGGGGCATGACCTCCATGGACCCAAATTCATTACAAAATATTAATTAGCTACCAATCTATCTAGTTTCTTAAATATATTGTGTATCATCTTTATCAATCTACTAAGTAAAAGGACTTCCTTTAAAGATGATCTTAAGGGTTCACAAAAGTTAATGCAATAGGAAAAGTCCTCATACTTAGGAAGGTACATAGGAAGTCCTGTTAATTTATTTTTTTCATTCAAAATGAAATTAAAATCACAACCAATCAGTCAGGGAAAAGTCATGTCATTAGTCAATACATTGATCTCATCCTAAAGTTCCAATATTTCGAGTGTAGTGAATTTACCATAAGGAATAGTGGATGATGTTCTTATTTATAATGATCCTTTTATTTATTTTTATATTTTTTGTATTTTCTTGTATTGTAGATTTTTTCTGTAGCTGTCCTAGGACATTTGTGACTTATTGGGACCGGTGGTTTGATTTCCGGGTTATTCCTTTAGTTGTTATGTATGTTTCCCTAATTTAAGGCTATAAATTTTGATATCATTGATCCTGGTCAATATTTCTTTGAAACAATCTCGAAATTAAATTCCAACAACTTTGTTAGCTCTGAAATATAGAGTCTTATCTTTAGCTTTTAGTTTATCGATCTTACTTTGTGTACTTGTTGGGTAGTTCTCCTATGGTGGAATGTAGGTTCCCTCATGACCTAAGAAATTGGATTGTGACAAATTAGTATCAAAGCCCTAGGTTTGTTGATATCCTTAGTACATGAGTCAATGTCTAGTATACTATGGTAGAATATATTTTTTCGTTATAGAATAGAAACCAAAAGTATACTAATAACCCCCCCCCCCCAATCTCAATAAGTTAACCTAACTTTTTAGCGCATCCCAAAACACTTGAGCTCTTTCCTTATGTAAGCTTATATTTCTGAATAATTCATATTATTTCTGACTTCATACTGATTGCTTTAATATTTCATTTTCAGATGATTTATTGAACCATTTTATTATACCAACCTAAATATAATAATTTTTTGGACAAATGTTGGTTC
>JBDJHY010616805.1:0-16318 GCA_039654485.1 Withania somnifera | reverse complement strand
CAGCCTCAACTTTATCGCCATCTTCGTGAGAGTCATCAATATCGTTTAGCATTTCTAATTCAGCCCGAATTTCTATATTTTTCTTTATTTTTTGTCTTGGGGATAATCTTGTATAGTATTTTTCGTTTGTTATCTCTGGATTTTCTTTAGCAATTATGTGTTTTTTATCAGTGCATATTATTACATTCTTTCCTTCTCTTTCCCTTGGTATTTTTAATAGCTACACACAGACGGTAAGCTAATATCAGGAAACAACCATGATCTAAAACAACTAATAGTTAACCATTAAGTCTAGTAATAAACTATGACAACAGCGGAACATTAAAAATAATTAATTCTAAGAATCTATCAAGATTGATGAACATAAGAATCTAAAAACACCATTGAAGCAAGCAAGAAATCGGAAATAACAAAAAATCCATCAAGAAAAACGGAAAAGATTAAACTTATTTTTCAAGAAAATATGAGATATGTGAACTCAAAAAATTACGAAACCATCACAAAATATATATCAACAAGGAACTAAAAATGCTTGAAATCACAAAATAACTTACATGAAAATTGGGAAACGCAAGATTGTTGCCTATGTGAAGAACATGGAGCATTTGGAAGGTTGGAGTTGGTTTCGATTTTCAAAATTCAAATTTGAAATTGTGGAACAAAGAGAAGGGGACTTAAATAAATTAAATAGAATAGTTGGGAGACCCATTTGTATTGTAAAAGTACTTTACCCTAGCCCCAAATTTTCAGAACTTACAAAATATTCCCTTGACCCCACACATACTCCACCTTTTTCTATTTTCCAAACTCTAACCCTAAAAAATAAAGTAAAAACTTAGATGGCCTTTTTTCAATAAAGTTTTTTAAAAGTGAATTTTTTGCAAGTCCCCTCCTGTAGTATTTACAATTGGAACTTATGACCTTTCTCATTACTCAAGATAAATTCACATCCTCCTCCAGTTTCTCTTTTCCTTACTTAAGAGGATCTCCCCTTCTTAAAAGTCCATAAAAAGTAACACTCTCATCAATCTTCTCTTCCTCTTCACACTCCTCATCATCCTTGATTCTGTACCCATCAAGAAAGCTACAATTGAATTATTTTTGGACATTCACTTGAAATATGCCCTTTTCTTAATATCTAAAACATAGGATAATATAAGGAGAAGGGTGATTGGGATTAGAATTATTACCTTGGGTTTGACTTCATGTTTCAGTTTGGATTCAACCTCAGGAGTGAACTTATGTAGTGGATGACTTTCATTTGCCTTCTTTGTTACACCACGAGGAAGTTGAAGTACTCTTGGTCTTTTCCATATTTTATTCTTTGAAATCCTCTTCTACTCTTGAGGCATCTTATAAAGCTTCTTCAAGTCTCTCGTAGTGCTTAAGTGTCATTGGCCTCAAGATGCTTAAAATTTTCCATAAATTCAATCACTGTGCATTGTACTTGCTTAAGATTGGACTTCATGCTCAAATTCATTAGTTTTACATAATAATATTCCATATTTCTCGAACCTTGGTGAGGAACTCTTGGTTGTAGTTTGCTGGTAAATATCAAACCTCCACCATAGCCAAAATCTCTTTCCAATTGGGCTATTGATACACATTGTGATTCTCACTCTCTCATTTCTTAGATTTCTACCAAATAGATTCATATCCCTTTGCCTTAGGAGCCTCGAACATGTTATTGGTAAGGAAAATTCTTTCACTTTGCAATCTCCATTTTATGAATTCCTCCAATTCACTTCTTCCTTTGAAATTAGGAAGCGTCATCTTGATGGTACTCAAACACCAATAAAACTAAATCCTATTTCCTCAACCATCCCAAGTCCTATCTCCTCTATTGTCCCATTATCTATCACCTCTATGATCTCCATACCGACCTTTTTTATTTTTATATCCTTGGTTTTGACCCAAAGCCTTGAGGTCGCCTTTCATCCCTTAGCTCTTCGTAGCCATGGCTTCCACCTTGCCCCCAAACTTTATAAACATTAACTTCATACTCCAATCATAATACAATGGGTATTGTTAATGGTAATCTTGATAGGAGTTATACAGATGATTTCATAGAGGTTACATGGATGGTTCATGAAAGGACACCTCGGATAAACATCTCCATAGGACTTGGTTTTGGTTCTGATTGTTCACAAAATCCCAGTGCTCTTGTGAAGGGTGAAATGTTTGGGAATTTGTATGTAGAGTTTTGGAACAGGGATGTCTTGGGTTATTGTGATGGAGGAATATGGGTTGCTGTTGGAAACTTTGTTTTAGGATTAGGGTAGGATGACTAATCTTATGTAATTTTCCTAGTTTATAGTTGCGATTGCTCGATGTTTCCCTTACCTTTATCCTTCCCAAATTCTAGTTGTGATCCTCTTTACTTCCATTTTTAACCTGGATCAACCTTACCTCTGTATCTACTATCTTACAATTCATTTCCATTAGTTGTCTTGTGTTCTCCGTGAGGGAGTCCACAAGAGCATTAGAAAATTCTCTTCTTTGTTAAGACATGGTACCTTCACTACTTAAAAAATGAGTTGGTAAAAAATGCCTCACTTCACTCTTTTTGTACACTTAACTTACCACTAGGATCTTGTCTCGAAGTTGATCAATAACTACTCCCTTTGAACTAATTCAAGATTGTCAGTTTCGTGGATAGAACAGATTCTTGTGACTCTAAGTAATTGGATTACTCAATTAATTTAAACGAACTTGAGACAAGGAATTTTGATGATTATACAAAACAATAAAAGCTCGAACAAAGCGACACGAAAGAAGAACGAACACAAAGAACTAATCAACAACTATGTAGAACAATTACTAGTTCTAAACTAGCTTTGGAATAAAAAAAGTGAATAAAAATTAAAGAAATGAAACTAAAGAATTAGAACTTGAAATGAGTCAAAATAGTACGTTAAAAAAAATATTTAGTACACCTTTGGGTCACCAAAAGTTGATCTTAGACCAACAAGAGGGTTGGCGGATGCCTAAGATTGAATTTCGACTGCCAAAACTTCTAGAGAGATGCAGTGAGCAGTGGTTGACTGCCAGGGAAAGTGTAGGACAACCAAGAAGTTTGGCGGTCACATCTTTAGGCCACCAAAATTTTCAATGCACCTTGAAGCTCTGAAAGGAAAAACTTATGGTCCCCCATGTGTACTCTCTTTCCTTGTACTTTCCCCAAATAGAATATTCCAAGTGGAAATACCTTTCCTAATTATTTCCTCACTTATTTTTTATCAACCAACCTCTTTTTGAAGATCTTCTACCAATAATATAGATGAATCTTCACTAAGAGCACAAAGAACACAAAATTCCTAACTCTCTAAATATTGCTCAGAATTTAACAAAAATTAAGATCTAAGGTTATTTCGACTTGGTGAACAATATCCAAAAAATTTTATCTTTAAATATTTTATCAAAATATGACCCAACATTCACTTTCTTCAAATTTCAAAGAACACCATGAACATGATGAACTCAAAATTTGAAGCTCCCTTAATATAACTCTAAATCTTACAAAAAATTAATTCTCAAGCTCCTCTTACTATGGGAAATGATTCCCAACACTTTTGAAGCTTTAGGTCCAAACAATCAACTTACAGTGAAAGAATAAAAAATATGGAAATATGAAGGTTCTATGAACATGAACAAATCAAAAATTACAAATCATTCGAATCAACTCCGATTTGACTCAACTTTGAGATCTAGACTTTAAAATACTAGCAAATTCAAATCTAGTGATAGAAACTCAAAATCAAACACCTCAAATTTTTTGGATTTGGAATTCTTTTGTGATTTTCAAATTTTTGAAGCTAGGATTGAAATTCACTGGAATGAATATCAAAACTTACACTCTGATACCTATGATACAATCTGAGTTTGAGAATTCAAATCGAAATTGAAATAATTAAATGAGAAAATAAAGGATATGAAAATTTAACACAAGTATGAAGAAATATGAATAATTCAATCAATTCAAATAACAAAACACTAATGATATCACCCACAAAAGTGCAAATCGATGATTAATTGATAACAAAAGTACTTAATCAACTAGGATGTATCACCCACACTTAGTTAATCAAGACTTAATAATCAAAAGATATCACACACCAATGATTAACAAGACATTACACCAGGAGATTAATCCTAAACTGGGAATCCATTCACTAATACTATAATCTAAGATAATGAATATTTAATCAGGTCTAAAATTCAATCTAAAATTGAAATAATCTAGGAGAAGTTATTTATACTATTTATTATAAGGCTTTACTTAAAATGGGTTTGTAACCCATTTCCCCCCCCCCAACTTTACACCTATGCCAATATGATGGTTGTTTGACTTCCAAGCAAGGCATTTGATTGCCAAGCCCAGTGCATGACCACCAAGTTGGGTAGTGGAATCTCCTTCTCTTTATTGATGTTTCTGTTTCCCCCACACTCTCTTCCCAAGTATGATTATGGATACATTTGGTTCTTTTATGATTCTCTATGCCTTAATCTTCTTTATCAAGTAAAATATAGCTCAATTGAATGTAGTTAAAGTATTTTGAAGTAAATTTTGAGCTAATATGCATCCTAGATAAGAGCATGATTGTTATGACACAAAAATAGAGTTGTGATGGTGTCTATATTTCACCTGTAGACAAGCCTAATCTCGGCCCAGAGCAAGTAGCAGTGGGCCGGTACCAAGTAACTAACAAGAAATGGATAGGAGATGAAGAGAAGGGATAGAAATAGAATACAAAAATAAACAATTGAAAATAACTCCTCAAAACCTGGTACCGTGGCTGTTGAGCATCTATATAAAGAAATATACAAAATACAACTCACAATCGGGAAAGAACTACAAAATATGAATACAGAATCCAATTAGAATGATTGTAGAGATAGAAGGAAAACTAGCCAGCATGAATGCCATGTGCTCACCATATCTCCTGAATAGCACCAAGCTAGTCCGCATGATCGCATCTGCCCTAATAACTCATACTAGGACCTGCATTAGGAAAAGATGCAAAATATAGCATGAGTACCAAAAACAATAAGTACCAGTAGGTGTCATAGGTCGACTGGGAAAAAGTAAGCATAGTCAAGGTAAAGGACGATTAAAAGTAAATAGGGCAGTGGCACATAATATACAACAGGAAAGGGGTAAGTATAATAATAACTAGTAAGTGTGAAGGAGGGTCAGCTATCGGTAGGTGTAGTACCTGCTAACAAGTATGAAGGAAAACCACTAGAAAGTATAACACATAGACTCGGGCTACAAGAAAATCATGGCCAAACGTAACACGTACCTTGAGTTCCGACGTAATCGACATAACAAAAGACCAATAAGAGAATACAAAACCATCAAATAGCTATGCTAGCAGCAAATACAAAAAAAAAGCACAAATAGTAGCTATCAGAGACAAAAGGGAAACATACAAGATCTACTAGCAAACAAACCCGTCGACACCCTATTCTACCGGTAGGTACACTCAAACAACTAAGTAACCCAACAGGTACTCCCCCGTAAGTCCTAAAGAGGACAAGTCATGCAATGCAAAAGGATGCTAAAAAAGAAATAAGTTCTTGTACGCACTCTCTCAGATACATGAATCTGTTAGTATCGGACCTACGGAAGCTTCCCTTTGTACTTACCCAACCTACCCTAGTATACTCCTCCCCAAGCACGCAATATACCCCAGGCATGGCAACCTAGGTCGGAGGGACCGTGGAGGGACCAATCCTACGTACAAAAAGACTCTTAAAAATCTAGTCGGTTCTGTAGCCATCAGGGCCAAAAGGCTAAAACTCGGGCTCATCACATATATCATATCTCAGTGGAAACACAACTCCAGCCATATATGCAAAATCTAAATCTCAGTAAGACCCAACTTCCATCGTACAAGAAATATCCAGAAATCACGATAAAGGTTAGAAAATAGCCTCAAGTGATGTGACAAAAATGCTCCATACTATTGATGAGCCCAACCATGGAAGATATATGTATATATATATGAAAGCAGTTTCTAGTTACTACTCAATTGAAATCAAGTTACCTTTTGAAATGTTTAATGCATGGTTGATACACTGAACGAATCAATAGGCTAAACTGGTGTAAGGCTACTAACTGGAATCCATAAGATGGCTGCCAAGACCTAGTCACAATTTATATCCTCTCCTAGCCTAAGTACGGACTAGAGCCATGAGTAATCATACCAACAAGGTCACAACTACCAAAAGCGCGCCTGTTAAAGGCTAAGTACATACCCATATATGGAAAGAGCCAGAGCTATCGTAGCTATGTCTAATATAACACACTCTTAGGCTTTTATTAGGCTAGGGAATGATATCGTCACAAAGGATTACTAACTACCTAGTATGACTGTGACCTCTATTCCAAAAATACCCTCGATAAGCATGCCAAAATATTAAAAAATATAGGTGAAGCTTAGGATCATGCAAGGCTAGCAAAAATGTATCTCACAAGTTAAGAAGAGTAAAATAAGACCCATATTTCTATATAAATATTGGGTCATAATCCAAAACAAAAAAGGGTCCATAACCCTAATGGATCGAAAAAAGGAAATAACTATACCAACGCGTAGAGCACAACTCATACATCATATGGTACAAAATAGGGCTCAAACTAATGGTAGGAATTGAAGATATAAGCCTAAAACTTTATTTAATAACAAAAATGAAGAATTACTCAATAGAAATTATTGTAGAACCACCACCACACGATTCTACAGATTAAAAACACAAAAAACTATTAAATTCACCAATTAGGCTTTGAAATACAAGATATTTTAATGGAATTTTAGAGAAAAAAATGAAGAAAACTGTTGGAACTGAGGCGCACCGTTCTGCAATCGCACCCTCCCAGTGCAATCGCACTGAGGGTGGTTCTTGGAGGTAAGGTGCGATTGCTCCTCAGTGCAATCATGGTAAAGGGAAAGTATGGATATGGAGCAATCACATTACTTTAGAGTGATCGTGCTTAAGTGCTGGTACTTAGATTTAAAAAAGATCTACGAAATGAAAATTAAGATCAATCTCGATAACCCATAGATGAAACCATTATGTGATCGATATTCCTGACTCAATAGAATCAATAAAAATGAAATTTGGGATTATATTAGATGGGTAAATCCCTAAGAATCTATAATTATAACGAAATTAAACTATAAAAACTTCCATAAACCCAATCTATCGGTCCTAAAGAGTCACAAATGACTTGGGCTAGTTGCAAGAATGCTATAAATATAAAAATTTCACAAGAATCAGGAAAATGGCTCGGAGGTCCATTACAATATCGATCATTAAATAAACTTTCATGCGTGAAAGTTAAGAAGGAAGGAATACCCAAAGTCTGAAACACAAAAACTCAACAACTCACAAGATGCTTTTCAACATCCCAATGACCTCCTCTACTATACCATGTGCCAAACGAACTCTCACAATAGAAATATTTCTGGACCTGATCCGTCTACATCCTTCCTCAATAGTTTCCTTAAGGTGCCCGACACAAATTAACCAGTCGTCCAATCAAGCTGACTCAAGACAAAATTATGGGATGAATTTGGTATATAAAAATAAGGTATGGATATGTGAATGGAATATGGTGTATTGCCACTAACTCTAAACGTAGGTCTATAATCTATATTCAACAACACTATTAAGCCTGAAATCCACAAGTCCTCGGTACTAAGCTCAAGAAGAAATATCTTCCATCTATGTGGTTTCTTTGTATACTCTGTAAAATCTAAAGTCTAAACTCACAAGGCTGACTCTATTGGTAGAATCTAGAATATAATCAGACATCTGAGGGAGAATATCAATATTATTGTACCTACCAATCTATAATCTACAACATATATCATATAAAGCCTTGAATGGTACTATCTAGATGCTAGAATAATATATTTTGCTATAGAAGAATTCTTGTAAATCCAAATGTTGATCCAAGATACCATCGAGATCAAAATACAAACCGAAACCGTATCATGAAGTACCAGGATGGTCCACTCAAACTACCTGCCTATCTGTGGGTGAAAAGCCTTACTCAAAGATATTGTTGTACCCATCTCATATTGCATAGCTATCCAGAACCATGAAGAAAACCACATACCACTGATTGATATAATAAAAGCTAACATCCCATGTAGATGAAGAACCTCCTTAACACACAAGACAACAAATATATTTGCATCCCAAGGAGATGAAATAGGTAGAAAGGGATAGAATCTAGTCAATCAATCCATGATTATCCATATACAATCAGAACCCCTAAAGGTATGAGGGATTTTATAATAAAATCCATGATAAACTGCTCCTACTTGTATTCATAAGATAGGGAGTCGCAGTGGTACGCCACCTGGACTGTGGTGCTTGAGCCTGAATGGCATCATCAGAACCCTAGAATAGCAATAGTCGTCATATAAAGCATTATAAAAACCAATTCAACCTCAACCATTACCCATAACAACAAACGGGGGCACAAGATAACAATGTATCTTGAAATGTCCAAATAACACGCTTACAATGGATTTTAGTCTATGGATAAAAAATTAGTACATATTGTCCTCAGTAAATCAAGAAGACGGTAACGAGATCCCCTATACATCTCTATTATGCCAAAGTGTAAGAAGTATCTAGTATAAGAGTGGTGAGACACCTTTGTTTGGCCAAGAATCTTATTTATAATTTTTCTTTCTTTTCTTGTATCTTTCATTATTTTTTTCATTTAAAACAATCAAAAAAAATAAAAAATAATGTAACATAAAGTGTGTAATAAATCATGTGCAATTACTCTACATAATACTCTTATTACATTTTAACTATTCCATTCCAATAGTCACCTTTTCTTAATTCTCTTTGTTACTCATGAACTCTTTTTATATCCCATTTCTTATAATTTTAATGTACATCCAATGTAATGAATATTAAATTCTTAATTTTTCTTTTGTACATATAAAGCAAACAAGACAATAAGAGCTTGGCGTTTGTACTATTTTGGTAGAGTTTTATTTTTCTTTTTATAGTATTTGGTCTTCTAGGTTTCTCAATTTTGACCTTTTAATTTTTAGTTTTATTTTAACACACTATATTCTTGATTAAATTCTTTATCTTTCTCAACTTGTACCACCTTATTTTTTAAATTTTATTGTTATCACTCTAACAATATTATAATTTTTCTCATGTAGGTGAATTTGAAGGGAGATTATTGAAATGGTAAAAAAATCTACAAAATAATATCTTGAGTTTTTTGAGCTTCCCATCTTTATTTTAATTCTTTACTAATAATTCAATTAACCATTCATTCATTTTGTTTAATATAAAAATTTAAGGTTTGTTTAATAAAGAGAAACATTCTTGAATGCTAATTGTTGGTAGCTTAGTTGAATCTCAAAGATAGAGTTGTAATTTATTCTTCCATTTGCTCATGAGAGAAAACAACTATTTTCAGGAAACGTTTAATGTATTTCTAAGACAAACAAGTTTCACTTTAAATTTATTGTATAATTATTGTTCTTGTTCTAACAATTTGAAGATAGTTGTCTCTATGCCTTCTACAATATCAAATAGTGTTCTTGCTTTGCCTAATCCTAACTTTGAAATATTTGATGGCAAAGACTTTCCTAGATGGCGTAGAAAGATGAAATTCTTTCTAAGACGGTTATAATTGGCATATGTTCTTGAGAAATCTTATCCTGATGATCCTGGTCCTAAGGTAGCAACGGATGAGGCTAATTTGAGTAAGAACGAATTGTCAAATGTAAAGATGATGATTATTTATACAAGATATATTCTTGGAGAAATTTCCAACAAATATTATAATCAATATTACGTTAAGTGCAAATTTGCTAAGGAGATTTAGGATACTCTTCAATATATCTATTTGGCCGAAGAGGCAAGTTCAAAGAAATTTTGTGTTTCAAACTATATGAAATTCAAAATGATTGATGACAATTCAATCACTAAACAAGTACAATAATTTTAACTTATAGCTAATAAAAATTGTTATATATGGAATTACTCTTGATGAAAACTTATGTTGGTGTTATTGTCTCAAAAGTTCCTCCATCTTGGAAAGAGAATAAAAGTAAACTCTAACACAAGAAGGAAGATTTGACTCTTGAAAAATTGTTGCAATACTTGCACATTGAACAAGAGACGTGATATTGGGTCAATAATTAATACGAGCATGAAAAACACCAATCATGCTAGATCTATATTTAGATGTCTAGCTGAGGGGATCCAGGATTTGGACATCATGAAGACACCAAATGGGGCTCAAAAGCACATAATCTGGTGCAAAGAAAGGCAATCTCAAGTTTGGAATGTAGCTTCGAAGATGATTGAAGACTTGAGGGACAAATTGAAGGAGCCCCAAACTTGAGGGGTCAATTCAACTTGTTGGGTGACTTTTGGGCTCAATTGTAATTAGTGAAACTAAGACTAGTATAAATACCTAATCTTTTGTTATTTTACTTAGTCAGTAAGGTTTGATGAATATGAATTGAAAGCTTAAAGCTTGTTTATTTTATCATAGGTAGTGGGTGGATTCCCAACTAGGTTAGTTGTTAGCGTAATCTTGCAATTCAGCGATTAAGGAAAGATTCTCATAATTACTCATCGTAACTTATTTATTTCAATTGCGCATTGAGTTGCCCATTTTAAGGATTCGGATTGGTTTTTCATGTTTAATTAAATTGGGTTTTTCTTTGATTTATAGGTTCAATTGGAAGGTGAGGGTATTGAGTCTCTTGTTATCCATAAACCCGTAGATTATTGTGAAATTCTACATATCTTTTCATTTATTTCTTTTTACCTCGAATTTTTTCAAGACCCATAACCGAGATCCCATCATTAGGTATATATCTTTGGCTATAAATTCGTTCAATCGAATTACAATCTTTAGTTCATAAGTTAAAAAAATCAAAATTCCCCAAAAAAATTAGTTCCATGTTGATTTGTTGTTCATTGCTTGATTTTGAACACTAGGAATTGATGTCTAATTGTTTTGAGTCATAGTTTTAAAGTTTGAGTCTAATTCGGGTTGTTTGGATATTTCCAGCATAAAGTGATTGAAGAGCTTTTGAGTTTTGAAATTCTAGGGTTTCAATTTCATGGTATTTAGGTTGAAATCAAGGTTTCTAAGTATTTGGGGTTTGTTCTCCATATCTAGAAGGGCTTAAGTTTCGATTTTGGTGGAGATTGGTGGTGGTTTGGTGGAGTTTCAAATTTTAGGGAATTTATCTTTTGGTGCATGTTTAGATCCAAAATTTGATACTTTGATTGTTGTTTGTGTGTTGAATCCTAGGTTTCAAAAGTGTTGGTAATTGTTTCTCATATCTTGAGGAGCATGAGGTTCAAATTCCGTGGAGTTTAGGCGAGATTTGAGGGAGTTTAAGTTTGAAGGTAATTATTGTTCTTGGTGTTCTTCATAACTTGAAGGAGGTTGAAAGTGCATTTTCAATCTGGGCTCGATTTGGTGTTTAAAAGTACTGGATATTGATTACTATCACTCAAGGAGTGTGTGGTTAAATTTTGGTACGATTCTGAGTTCGTTTGAGTGGTGCTAGGTTTTTGAGATTCATCCAGTGTTCTTGGTGTTTTACAAGGGCATTTGATCTTCAAGCTTTAGTAAAAAGTGTAAATTGGTGTTTGGCTTTGATAATTCACCAAGTCAAGGGGTAAAAGGGTCCAAACAAGTGCCAATTTGTTGAAGGGATCAATCCTTGAAGAAAATATGGGAAGTTTGCTTTATATTGGGCGGCCTTTTTGGACGAGCTACCCAAGAGACAGCGAGTTGACCTTCTTGCTAAAGCCAAACTGCCTAAGACCATTCCTTTAGGAAGTGAAGAAGCTAAGGGACATACACTTTGATGAGCCATCTACTCTTAGAAAAGTGCCAAATTCCAAGGACAAGTCATCCTCCCTCTCTACATAAAGTTGTCCAACACGTTGCGATTTGGGGAAGATTGACTTGCTTGGCATGACAAGTGTTACAATTGGATTTCTCGGATCATGATAGCACCTACTATCCCACCAGTAGGGGAACCAACCCTATATCCCAAAATAGAGGGCTACCATCAATAATAGCTAAAAGAAAAAGTGTAATAACAAGGTATAAAGGAAAGGAAATATGATAAAATAACAGAATAAACAACTCCAAATCGATGTAAATAAAATAGAGCCTCTAAGTATGGAGTATAAACAGAAGTCTAATATAAGTATGTCTCAAAAAATACAATAAAGAAAAGTCCAATCATAAGGGAGAGCAGGAACAGTTGGATGCCAAGCTCACCATGATCTCTGAAAGTATCAGTAAGTAGGCACGAACGACAATCCGTAAATCAATGCCAGGCTCTAGTATTCGGATTTGCACCATGGGAACTAGTGTAATATGAGTACAACTTGCCGAAATAACCGGGATCTAGTAGGTTTCGAGGGCCCACTAGGCACATAATAATTATAAAAGCAGTAAATAATAGAATACAAGAAAGTAAGGTCAAAAAAGCAAATAGTACAACATGGGAGCTAGCTACTTAGATAGGAAGCAAGTAAAAAAATAGACATGGCTTTGATAGCTAAACACATAAAAGGATCTCAGGTAAAAGGGAATACTTACCCTAAATCCTTATAGAAATATATGTGAATAAATACAGTAAGTGATCAAAGAAATGGATAAGTAGACAAGCAGAGAACATGAATAGTATACCGGTAACCTCAAGTAAGAAAGGAAGGAATAATCAAATGATACCTCGCGCAAATATGCCACATAACAAGATAGTCTCAAGTATAAACAATAATGATAATTAAGCAGTATATACATAAAGTAAATTAATACTACCAAATCGCCCATATGAATGGCAGCATACACAGAAAATAAGCTTACTCGTAGGCCTCCCATACAACCAGGGGTACACTAAACAAAAAAGTATAGAAAAGTAAATACACACCGTGAAGTAACTAGTCCTGTATACATTCCTCCAATGGTACCTATAGGCCAAACAGATAGGACCCGTTGAAGGCTAATCTTAATTCCCATATAACCTTGCTTTGTCCCCTAACTTTCGGTCATTGTAGCCTAGAGGCAAGGTCCATGGAGGTATGCCCCTGGGCAAGGTCCATGGAGGTATGCCCACCATGTACAATCTCTAATATCATCATAATCTCACATCCCAAGTCACAGAGCCTCAAGGGTCTCACACTCTAGCATCTTTCCTCATAACAATAGATCATCAAGACATACTCGGTAAGTCATGGCATTTGATGCCTTGATATAGTGGTATCACCAAGTCCTCAAGGGAACAAGTATCATCAAAGTCTACAAGACAATAAGTATGATAAGTGTCAAAAGGATTTACTCACTGTCATAAGTCGAAGAACTCAAGTGCCAGTGACTGTACTCATTGCTAAACATAGTCGGACTAAAGTCCCAGTATTAATTAATCAAAATGATATTTCAAGGTGCCAGGGTTGTGAATCTTAGACTAAAACAAGTGAAAATAGTAAAACCAGGTGCCCGATACACTACCGAATCTAAAATGTTAAAAGATTCTTTAACTTATATTACTATCAAAATATTCCAAGTTTTCATATGTTGCATCATTATCCATTAGTATCCATATTACCAGTATCTAGTCTCCACGTTAAAATCAAATGGTGATTTCGGCCTAGCTCCAATGAACTCTCACCCTGAGCCCATTGATCTACCTCTCATATAATGAATGCACAACATATCAATACATAAATATTTATATCCAACCAACGCCCTGCACATCCGCAACTAAGCTACAGCTTGCAGCATAATACAACAACCCAAGCCCAAGGGCAAAACCCAAAAGCAACCCACATATCAGCTTTCTACTACTTCTAGTGTCACCTTAAAGTCATCACAAGGCTAATTTTAAGTCACGGACGTCGTATTCACCGACCTCCAATATAGATAAAAAATAGGGAATGGAACAAAGAAGCCATCCAACTATATGGTAACAACCTAGAAACCTAGCCCACGGATGCTATTTAGTATAATTATCAAAGCTATATACCTAGAGATAGCCCTACGGAGCCTTTCTATTATTTGACGAATAATGCATTGCAAATACAAATGTTATTCTGGTTGTTCTCAAATAGTGTCCAATGACTCTAAAACTTATACATTAATAATCCGGGGATCAAACTAGTCTAACGATATACTTTATACTAAGTTTTGAATTGGGCCTAAACTTAAACCGCGAGCCTCGCTTGCCAAAATAAAAAATAAACATCGCCACAGGGTTCCTAAAAACACTAGGAACTCATGCTCCAAAATTGACCACAATTCAGGCATGGGAAAGACCTCAAATAGCTTGGAGAAAACTTGATAAAAAAGGGGTTGAAGATTCAAGCTTTAGTGAAGTAAATGATGAAATTTGAAAGATAAACAATTACTACGGAATAAAATAAACCCAAATAATAAGGACTTCACTAATAATTTCAGTGAAAATCAAAGAATTCATGATTTCACAACAAGGGATTCAATGGAGGAAACCCCTATTTTTATGGAATTTAACAGAGAAAATTACTTACCAAGAGTGAGGAAGACGTGGGGAATCTTCAAGAACTTTTTTGCAAAGTTTGGGGATGTTTCTAGGAGAAATAGAACCACTTTGAGAGGCGAAACCGAAGAGAAAGATGACAAAAGAATGAGGAAAAAGGGGACAAGAACTAAATAAATAATGTCTTTGTGACCAATTTATCGGCACCTGTGTCAATAAATCGGCATTCTCATGCACCCTAGAAAATATGAGGATGATGATTTATCAGAAAATATGCCAATAAATAGGCATTCCCTGAGTATGGAATGCCAACCGCCGATACCAATTTATTAGACAACTTGCCTATAAATCAGTATTCTCTTAACACTAGTAGGTACCAATTTATCAGAATCTTCTTATTTAACGATAAATTAACTAATTATCACTCACTGATAAATTGGTAAAATAACCGATAAATCGATCTGTACAGGTACAATAAACCAGCTATTTTGAGAATTTCAACAAAGGGTTCAAAAATTAAACAGAGTTCAATTTTGACAAACCAAATATGCATCTTGCATGGAAAACACATTATGGACTCAAAGGAAAATTAGCATTAGAGAATGTTTGAGTAAATATACCCTTAAAACTAAGAAATATCAAATTTGCACTAATCCGCCAAGGTACTCAAAATTAAATCAGGCACCCAAGATACACATGAATACTCTTACTAGTCTAAAATCATCATTCTGGAGTTGATGGAAGCATCTAAATTTCATTTTTTCACTCCAAACATCGAAGGATCATCCAAGCTCCAAATTAAGCCTTAAATGAACTAAGAAACCACAAGTATCACAAACTCCAAATAAAAACCCTGAAATACGAACTTAAGGTTCTTTTAGATTTTATTTGGCATTTTGGAGCTAATAGAACTATAAAAATTTGTTTCCAAGCTCACCTTAAAGGAAACTCGACTAAATACAATGATACATAGTTTTGGGCTCTAAAATAGGCAAAGTAAGATAAATCGCCACCGAGCAGCCAGGGAACCCTGAATATCGGTCCCACCAAGTCATAAATGACCTAGGGCAGCTACTAGAAATCTCTAGAATACAAATGTCGCTAAATTCTATAAATGACCATGAGGGCCATTACAATATCCATTACTAAAAGGACTTTTGTCATCAAAAGTCAAGCAAAAGTAATAAATAAAGAGAGAGAGAGAGAGAGAGGAAGTACCTAATGAATCAAATAGTTGTAGGTACTACTTCCGCATCTCACTCTTAATTTCATAGGTAGCCTTCTTATCCAGATGGTGCCTCCACTGCACCGTAACCATTGGAATCTCCTTATTCCTCAGTTTCCTAGCATCCTTAGATAAAATTACTACTGATTCCTGAATAAAAAATAAATTTTCATGCAACTTTACCGAATCCTCTAAGAGAATATGAGAATCATCTTAAATGTACCGTCGCAACATCAAAAAATAGAACATTATATGGATGGATAAAAAATAGGAGGTAGAGCACAAATGGTAGGAAACATCACCAACTTTCTCAAAAATCTCAAATGGACTGATATAATTGGCACTAAGCTTGCCCCGCCTACTGAACCTCATCACACTGTGTATAGGAGAAACTCTCAGAAAGACTCTATCACCAACACCAAACTCTAAGGCACAAAGTCTACAATCTATGTAGCTCTTCTACCTACTCTACCTAAAATCAATCCTGAATCAACCAAACCTGATCAATGCGAATCACGCAACAAGTCTAAAGTCTAAACTCTAGCCTCAA
>JBDJHY010616696.1:0-16320 GCA_039654485.1 Withania somnifera | reverse complement strand
AGCCTTTTGATCGGAGTCAGACATAAAAAGATGTGAATGCATAGGTGGGGAAATAGAAGGAGAAGGTAATGCAGGTGTTGAACAAGTATAGGCCTTTGTTGGAGGCATCTAAATTTGAAAGTCCAAAATAAATGGCAATACACCTAGATAAAAAGAACTTGGTGCAATTGGCACTCCCAAACTAACTAGATAATTCAACATAGACAGTGGTACTCCTAAATTAAAAGAACTTGGGGCTGAAGTATGAACCCCACTAATCAGTTGACCTGGCATGCCCAAAAAAGTGAATTAGGAAACCCTCATGCTAGGAGTAGAATTGGTATTCAAGATAGCATCGGTGAAAATGAAGTTGGTCTCTGCACCACTGGTGGATCCTAAATTAGTACAAGCTCAGGCTCAAGAGCCAGGGCACTGAAAAACGAAGAAGATCTATCAGGTTATGAAGTATGGGTATGCCCTCAACCTCAGAATTATGCACGAGCTTGACCCATACCTCGACCTCTCGCTAGAGCCCTAGATGGTGGTATGGTAGGAACTCCATCTCCTATTGCATCAGATGATCGTATGTGTCTATCTGTGGAAGAATAAAAAAGAATAAATGAGATTTCAAGAGACCAACTAAGATAATACGCTTGACATAGAATGAATTACTAGAAATGTCATTGTAACCTCTTGAAGATAGGATACAAACATCGTCGTACCCTATCTTCAGGGCTCTACTAGACAATGGCTCATGCACCGAGGATACGAACGAACCTAGAGCTATAATATCAATTTGTTGCAACCCGATTTCTTAGGTCATGAGAGAACCTATAACCCACCATAGGCAAACCATCCAACAAGTGTAAAAAGGAAAAAAAGGATATAAGCAGAAAATAAAGAATGAAAATAAAAGGTACAAGGATAAATGGAAGTTTAATAGAATAAATTAATACCACAAAACTGTACATGGGCTACTAGAAATATTTAAAATTCTTAATGTAAGACAATGTCTATCTTGAAAAAAAAATATTAATATATAAATTAATACCACAAAACAGTACATGGCCTACTAGAAATATTTAAAATTCTGAATGTAAGACAATGTCTATCTTGAAAACAAATATTAATAAAATAGAGATATAGACAAGATAAAGTAGACTCTAAATGTTAAGAGCAGTTCTTTACCTCAGATGCAAATAATTAGCACGATCCGTAGAATCAATGGGAAACACTTGTACTCAGATCTACTCCAGAAGATGCAAAGGTATAGTATGAGTACTAAATAGTTGAAGCAATATAGTATCCAGTAGGCATCATCGATCGATTGGGACCATTAAGAAATAAAATAACTAAATAGACAAATAAGGAAGAAAGGTCATAGAAGCCAACACATAGAGCATATATGGAGAAACTAGTTAACAGGATACAAATAACTAAATATCCTAGAAACTATCTAACAATAATGGAGATTCATGCAAATGAAGGAGAGAATGTAGCTCAATCCATGCTCAAATGATAAGATACAATTAACGATAAAAGAAATGTCAGCATACCAGTAAGAAGAAAGGACAACTATAACAAATATAGAAATAAAGGAAGCATGAAAACAATCCAACAAATATTTCCAACCAATAACAACAAAATAATACAATAATAAATAAAAGAGAATTCTAACGGCCTCTCTTATGAGTGAGCGAGAGACACAAACAAGTGAATGTAAACCTTCAGCCTTCCATACAACTAGAGAGTACATCTAGTAACAACACTCAAGAGTATAAGATGCAGTATGATATGATAAGATACTAAAAGTAAATGTGTATGCTCCTTCTCCGGTACCCTTAGGTCTGGCAGGCAGGACCAATGAACGTGTTTCCTCCATATACCTCTACTCACCCATATTTCCCTCCTTTAGTCGAATCTTATCCTGGATCAGCAAGGTTCATGGAGAGCGTCACCATATACTAGCTCAATACTCGTAACTGAAATTATAACCTCAATATAAATAAATGAATAAGTGCTCAGGCATCATTGGTTCTAAATCATAATAATTACAATATCATTGCTCAGGCATCGACAAGTCTAAAGTTAGTATAAATCATCAATGCCTAGCTCTCAGGTGTCTGCGAGTCTAGTGTTATGTTGAAATAGTCGTTCATCTTCATTACCCTCTTTTATAATAAAAACTGATAAAGTCAACATTTAATACTTATTTTAATCTCATAATACTAAAAATGGGCCTACAATGACATGCAAGGTTTCCAAAATTAGCAATGTTGGTCTATTGGACATAAAACAGTAAAAACCATTGCATAAAATTAGTTCTCATAATATGATATGCTTAACCACAAACAATAGCTCAAACAAGTTCTACCGGCCCTGCACGGGCTCGATCACTACAACAATCTAGAACTAGCAAGTCAATGTTCGGGACTAACGGACATTCTAATAATTCCACAATCTATTTTCTAGAGTCAATGAAGACCATGTTAGGCCATAGGGTAATCTATAATCTCAAATACAACACCAAAATAAGCGGACATGGTCAAGAGTACCAAACCTAAAAACCTAACCCAAGGATGGCTAAACTACAATTATTTCACATATAAGCCAAATCTAAGATTGGTAAGCGATAACCTACCTGGCGTTCGAAGATAAGCTAGCCCCGATATTTGTAACAACTCCAAAAAGTGCAAATGAACGTGAATGATCCCAAAACTGGAAAAAAATAATATCTACGTTAATACAAGTCAATTGATATCCATAAAGGTATGATTATAGTCGAGCTTAAAATTCGAGTCAAAACGGCCCTATGGACCTGCAAACCTGAAACTCCAAACAAAAGTTATCAAAAATATTTATCATATCATAGGAAACTCATACCTAAAATTTAGAGCTAAGAAGAGTAAGAAATGAGCTAAAATCAATGAATTAAAGTGAAGAACCAACCTTGAGAATTAGGAAATTTTTGAATGAAATTTAAGTGAAAACTTATCAATAATTAAAGAATAATTAAGGAGGTATTATTTCCGATATCACCCACTATCACTTGCAAAGACCCATGAGTTTTCAATTATTTCGAGTGTTTGGAAGTGAAGAGTTAAGGAAATGGGCTGAAATTTTGTGTTTCTAGGTATTTATATCTGTTGGTAAGTTGTTCTTCATGATTGCGTGAAGTAAGGGTCGTGATTGCTAAAGCTGCGCAGGAACATGCATTGTGACCATGTGAATGGGACTCGCAATTGTTTAAGGCAACATAATTAGGGGTCACAATCGCGGGAAGAAGTAAAGTAATCGGGTAGAGTAGAGGGGGACAGAGCCTCATGATCGCATAAAGGATTGTTGCAATTACGAAGAGCATTGCATGGATGCACCAGCTTCTGATGCACCAACAATTTTAACTCAAAACCAACTTTCAGAATGATGGTCGAAATACTTTCAAAAATTGATAAATATAAACTAAATATGATACCTGTATGGAAACAATAATCTGGAATCAACAGTGTAGACAAAATTCTGATCTGGGATCACTTCAATGAAGTATTGAGTAAAGTCAACTCGAGGACTAAAATTCTAGCTTTTATATCGAGTACTCAAAATGAGTCCAGTTGTCTCAAAGCCTAAATGAACAGCTCACCTAATCTAAACTCGACATTTCAGAGTAAATAGTGCAATCAAAATTTTAATCTGAGACTCCTATCATAGAGAGTCAACCTAAGTCAAACTTTTGAACACTAAATTTACTAATACAGAAAAACCACATAAAACCACAACCAAGGCTTACGGATATGAAACTAGAGTCCTTTTATACCAAAATCCATATTCCGAAGCTAAGAGAACTATCAAAATTCAACTTCAAGTTTGTTTTCACAGAATTTTGTCTTAAGGACTTCAATAATTAAAGCTTTAAAATAAGAAAACATACATAACGACCAAAGGAAACACCCGGGAACCGAACCACCGGTCTCAATAAGTCATAAATAACCTAGGGTCACTACATGAAAGATGTAAGATGCATGAAAATGTAAAAATACAAAAATAATTGTATTGTTACACTACAGCTGATCGATAAGATCCATCGAGGTCATCACTGCATACAATCTCATAACTGTACTAGGACCCCGTAGGGTATATCTCAATAACATCAATCTTGGTATCATTTTTCGGCTATCATTCGCGTCTAAAATCAATAAAAGATTCAATTAATAGTGCTTGGATGTGTCCAAGTCTAGTATCAATTCAAAAACAGTGGAAAGACTATTTTTAACCTTTTATTATCAAAATTCATCAAAACCCATCAATTTATATCTATTCATTTTTTCATATAATACTAAAAACAGGCTATCAAGACTATGCAAGGTTTATAATAGATGATATTAGGCCCTCGACCATAAAATAATTGTAAATAATACATAAAAATTATTTTTTATGATAATGTCATACATAATCAAAACAATCCAATAGGCCCTGCACATGCTCAGATAATCTCTATAGTACTCAATAACCATTCATCGATGTTCGGGAACATGGACTATGTTCTAGAGGTAATACAAGGCCAACTCAGGAACACAGGAGGGTAGGCTATAGTAATATCAATAATAGCAAAGAAAAAAGTAAAAGAATATAACTAGAAAAAGTGGACAAGGTCAATAGGTATCAATCCTAAGAACCCAAACCAAGTATAAGCTAAATACTATAATTACTTCTCATTAAAGTTAAGTCTAAGATCAGTAAGCCGTAGCCTACCTGAATTCCAAAGTACTAGATCTACAAATACAGAGTCTCGTATCAAACTTCTCCAAAAAGTTCTAAACGATTACAAAACTATCAAAATAATAATCTACACGTCAAAAGAAAGCAAATGATACCCATATTGTTAGGATTCTAGTTATCCGAATCAAAATGGGCTCATGGGCCCGACAACCCAAAACTCTAAACTAAAGACATTAATATATTTCTCTCAATATCAGGAACACATACCCAAAATTTAGGTTCAAACGAAGTTAATGATAATCTAGAAAGAATCAATAAAGTAAGGAACAAAGTTAAAATTTTTTGAGAATTTAGGGATGAAACTCAATGAAACTGGAGAAAAATCTTACCAATAATTGAATAAAAGGTGGTTAGATGCAATCTGCAACGTTACCCAAGCTTACATACAAATATCCATGGAATAAAATGAGAAAATATTGATTTTGAAGTGGAGAAAATGAAGAACGAATGATAATTTTTTAGGTTTGAAATATATATCAACAACGAACATCACACCTACAGAAAAAGGATCATTGGTGCAAGTCAAGGTGTGGAGAGGATGTTGTAGGTGTGATTAATTTAGAAAAGTGAGCAACATTGCAGGTGCGTACTTAGCCTCACAGGAGCGAAGGAATAGGGGAAAACACCTCTTCCCAGGTGTGAAGTCCCTTAGTCTCAACCATCCTCGCAGGTGTGGGCACTTGATTGCAGGTGTGATCTTGCCCCTGTGTACAGATGTTTGCAGGTGTAAGGTGCACCTGAAGTCATAGGACTAACAATTTCAACTAAGTTTATATTGCTCAATGAAGCTACAAAATGAGTTCAAAAATCAACAAACACAAATTAAAAATGCAAATTACATGGAAACGACATTCTGGACTCAACAATGTAGACAAAATTCCAATTAGAGATTATTTTGGTGAAAATTGACTAAAAGTCAACCTTCGATCTAACATTTTATAATTTCAACCGAGGACTCATAATGAGTCCGCACCAATAGCTCATCTAACCCGAACTTGATATTTTCAAATTGATAGCGTTTTTGAAAATCCAACTATTCGACCCTATCATCGAAATTTGAATGAAGTCATACCTTTTAGCTCCAAACCACAAAAACATATAAAATGAGATAAAAGTACATCAAAAGTCTTCGGTCAAAAACAAGAGCCCGACTAGACCAAAATTATCATGATCCGATTTCTCAGATCATGATGCGACCTACTATATCACTAGTAGGAGAACTAAACCCGTAACCTAGATTCGTAAGAGATGGTTAAGACTACAAGTAAGCTACACAGAGTTCCAGGAAAGTAACAATAACAATGGAAAGATGGAATAATGAAGACAACATAACATTACACATCAATAAAACCCTCTTAAGACCTGGTTATCAGTGTGTACATGAGTTTCTACAAAGTATAGAATACAATTATATGAAAGTACAAAAGATACATTTGTTACAAAAGACAAAAGATATACAAAAGAGATGCAGGTAACTCTGAACACCAGGAGCTTACCCTGTACTTCTGAAGTCATCTCGCTAGCACGATCGGTGACGTCAATGACAATAACTCACACTTGTATCTACATTCAGGAAGATACAGAAGTGTAATATGAGTATAAGTTGTCGAAGCAACAAGTACCAATAGGTTCGAGGGCCTAAAGGCACATAGCAAACATAAGAGCAGTAAATAATAGAAAAAGAAAGAAAAAAAGTCACGAAAGAAATTAATCCAGTACAGGGAGTTAGCTACTCAAATAGAAGCAAGAAAGCAAATGGTGTAGAAATACATCTAGCTAAAACCACACAGACAATAAATAATAACCAATAAAAGGATAAGATAAGCCATATAGAAAAGGATACTGGAGGGATCGAGCAGTGTACTAGTGACCTTAATACATGTAGGGAAAAAGAACACAACCAAGTGACAGGACGCACAAATAACTTATATAGCAAGAATGGACTATAAGTAAAGTCTACACTACCCTTACAATACACCTAATCAATAAAAGTAAGTATAACCCTACCAAGCGCCCAGAAGAATGGTTGTGTACACAGAATTCACTCTCACCTATTTGGCATAGAGATACTACTGTGGGTACATTGAAGTAAATAAGTACGGTAAAGTAACACAAGCCAAATAATGCCACAATTCCTGTGTACGCTCCTCTTTCGTTATTCGCAAGCCTAGCGGGCAGGACCCGTGAAAGGGATTAACCTCGTATATCTCTACTCTGACTTACACCCCTCCTCCAGTCGCACACAACCACTAAGGTTGGGTCCATGGATGTATGCCAACTGTGTATATATCTCTAGCATCATAGTATCCTCACATCCCAATGTCTTGGAGTCTCAAGAATTCTCATATCCTGGAATCCAGTGCCTCAATGTAACAATATCAACATGTCATATCTCGGACAAGGCATACAGTGCCTCAACATACCAGTATCAACAAGGTCCCAAATCAACAAACATAATAAGTATAAAAAGGTTTATACTCATTGCCAAGCAAAGACAAACTCAAGTCCCAGCAGCTGTATTCACTGCCGAACAAAGTCAGACTCAAGTCCCAACATAAGTAGTCAATGATAGTACATGATGCTAGGGTGTGAAATCTGATCTAAAATAAGGAGAAAAAGTAGTATCGGGTGCTCAGTACACAACTGAGTCAAAAACAAGTAGAAAAGTTAATTATGTTATTATTATTATTATTAAAAATCCCATTATATTATGACTTTAGCCATTTAGATCTTTATTACATGAAAAAGGGACCCCTACGACCCAAGAGTGTAAGAACACAATATTGACAGGCCCCTGGTCCGAAATGCACTCTCAGACTGAACCTCATGGCTTTCCCATTCTATAAATGCAAAAACATAGGCAATCTATACAACTTACCTATATCCTGTACAGGCTCAACAAAGCTTCAGTTAGAAGCACAAGACAACAACCCAAACCCGAAGGCAATACCCAAAAGCCAATCCACACATATCATTCTACTACTTCTAGAGTCACCTTACGGCTATCAAAAGGCTAATACTAGGTCATGAGTATCATATTACACTGAGCATCGACAGAGAGAAAAAGACGGAGAAGGAACTAAGAAATGGTCCAAGTTCACAGTACCAAACTAGAACTCCCAACTCATGGATGCTATTCAACATAATTACATAAGCTATATACCTAGAGGGGGTCCCATAGAGCCTACCTAATGTTCGACGAATACTATTACCGTAACACATAACGATTATCTCAACTGATGGAAAATGACCTCGATAACTTAGAAATTGATGAAATATGAATCCATATGTCAAGACAAGTCCAAAAATATTAATTATGATAACTTATGAACTGGGTTAAAAATTAGGCCTAGAACGGGCCCATGAGACCCACTAGCTAGACCCAAAAACAAACTACACCACGGGGTTCCGACATCACCAGAAACTCTTGTGCTAAAAATGAGCACAATATGAATGTGGGAAGGACTACAAAATGCTCGGAAGAAGTGAAATAAAATGTAAAGCTTAACAAAACTTTACACTAAAAGAACGGGAAATACACCAGAACACAAATGTAAAACCAACTAGGAAGCAGAGTCGACTCAATGCACCACAATAACGCATATGATTAGCTGAAATCAACGAATTACCAAAAATAAGAAAGCTTGATCAATGGTAGAAAATCACCATTTTTAATGGAATTCTGAAGAGGAAAGCTCACTTACGATAAGGAGGGTGATGAATTACGTAGGAAAATCCAACTCCTTGTACTTCCACTATGATTTCCCATCCTTTAAAAGAGTTTAAAGAGATATTTGATAGAGAAATGTAAGAGGAAAATGGCTGAAAAACCAAGGTTACAAAAATATATACTGTCAGGGATTAGCCTTCACAATCGCGTGGTAGATAGCTGCAATCATGGGGCTCAGGATATTTGGTCATTGTGATCACGATAGTCAGGCTCGCGATCATTAAGGGTAAGAAATCACATGGTTAAAAGCGCGTAAAAGGATCCATGATCGCGAAGAACAAGAAGATAGACCTTCATGATTGTGTGTCCCATCTTAGCGATCGCGAAGAACATCAGTAAGTTGCTGCTTTTGACAACAGTTTTCAGCCAAGTTAAAATGGCTACCAACACCACTAGGAAGTGTTTGGAGTCCGGTATATACAAACGAGATATGCAACACACCTCAAATGTATTTTGAACTCTACAACGCAGTCAAAATCCACATACGAGGTCGTTTTGGAGAAAATTGACCAAGTCAACACTTAGGCCTAAAATACCTAAAATCCATAAAATACTCAAAATTGCACCAGATGCCTCGGAAAGCAAACCAACACACTTCTTAGCCTAAATTCGGCATTCCAAAGCTGATGGCATAGTCGAATTTTCAATCCAATGCTTTGACCATTGAATGTTGACCAAAATCAAACATTCAACTATCAGCTAACTAAGAACTCACAAAATAGGCTAAACTCACACTAGAAGCTCCTGAAATCCAACCAAAGATCCACCCAAAATCCACGTCACGGAGCTAAGTGGAATTATCAAAATTCTATTTCGTCTTGAAGGAATGTTGGCCAAAGTCAATGAGTACCTAAGCCAGACTCTAAAATATGAAATTTGAGATAACTCTTAACTGAACTGCCAGGGAACCAAACTATCGATCTCAGTATGTCATAAATTACCTTCGGTAGCACTAAAATGCTCTAGGATGCTAGAAAATGTGTCACGCACGGGAATGACCACAAGGGTCATTACAGAAAAATCTAGCTTTTAAAGCTAACAAAACTATCGAAATTTAATTCCAAGTTTGTTTTCAAAGAATGTTAACTGAAGTCAACGATTTCTAAAAACAGGAAAACTGATATAAAATCCAAACAAACCACCCAGAAACCAAAACACTAGTCCCAGCCAGTCAAAAATGACTTAGAGCCACTACAGAAAAATTCTAAGATGCAAAAAAAAAAATATAAACACGAAAATAACTGGAAGAGTATTTATACCATTTATGTAGTAGACAATTCAACCAATTCATTCTCCCTCAATTCCACAGTGCACTGCAACGACCCTCCACCTCATACCCATGAAAATATCACCTCATATTCTCCACCAACCGTACTACCAGTAACCCACCTCCTTTATAATATAAAAAACCCATAGGATAAACATCATAGTCTGTTCTCGTTGTTCCATCGTTAGCCAAAATAGTCAAACTAGAAGAGTTTGTAAGGATTTCGGTCGAGTTCTGGTTTAGGATCAGTTCATCTTAATAGCTTTTTTGGATGGCTCTTCTATTATGGGTCCTATCGGATTACATTTTGTGGGTTATTTTTTTTTTAATGAACAATTTCATTTAATTTGAAAATCCTGTTAGTTGAAGGGTAAGTATGCTAACATTAATGGATGGCGGGATAAATATAAATTCATAGTATGACGGATGATAAATTTAACTAGAAGGGTATGTTTGACTGATTTTCTTTATATATATAATACACTTCCTGTCGAAATTTCTTGCAAACCTTCCAAATTCATGCTTAAAATGTTGAATTGTGTATGTGTTAGTAGAATTTTTGGGAGCATAGAATTTTTTTTAACAACCAACAACTTATTTTTGTTACATAAATGATTTCAAAGAGTTAAATGATGAGATATCATCACTTACAATTCAGGAAAAGCAGAAATTTAAGCAACTTTACATAATAATGAAATAGAAAATTTAGCTAACTTGTGTGCTACTATTTTCAGGAGCACAAATTTAGAAAAAGGCCAGATTCATCACTCTATTTTTAAATATAGCTTAAATTTAATCTTCAATTTATTATAATTTGCGAACAATAACACTCTCGACATAAGCAAAATTGTCAATCATATGGCTATTTTTAACGGAAGTCCACCTTGAGAAAAACCTAGTGATTAAAATCTTACGTAGATTGATATTTTGATATGGATGCCACGTGACAATGCCATGTCATCACTCGATCTCTTAATTTAAAAAATTAGTAAATATTAATATTTTCTTTTGAATTTTCTTATTCCTATTCTTTACTTTTCATAGTATTTTTTGATACATTACTTTCTAATTAGCTTAAAACGCTTCAGCATTTACAAATTAACAATCTTTTAATGAACACTAAAGCCCCACTCACCCTTATCTCTTTATCTCACTGCAGGATGTAACCCATTTACTTCCTCTTCGATAACCAAGAGAAATTGAGACACTGATGCAAAGTATTTTACTTCTGAATCAGATAAATTAGTATCCATCGAAAACGACAATGAAAGTTCTTGTTGATCAAAGAAAATTTTGAATTTGGCAATTGCTGCAAAGTTAGGTTCCTGACAGAAAATTGAAGTGTTATCAAAGCATTTTGTTAGATATTTTAGTATTTTTATTTTTATTATATTTTAAGATATCTATCAAATTAATAGTAATCAAGTACTACTGTACCGAGGGGAGTAACTTTTACCTAATCCATCATTTTCCCTTAAAACAATTTTTTGTTGTAGCATATCCCTGCATTCTGAATAGGTCGCTTTATGTTTGATGCACAAATATCACTATCTCACAAAAAGAAAAGGTCAGCTCACCGAAGAATGATATTTTAATCGTCTAATAATATTATTCTAAATAGATTCGACATAAGTGATCCATCATTCAAACCCAAAATCTAGCTTACATAAGCCATAATTTAAACTTTTTCCTTTAAAAGTTTGAAAGGGATTGTGGTCCCTCAGCCTATATATTATATATATATTTGTCAGGATTCTCCAAGGTAATCAATTTACGGATAATTTTTTTCTTCTTAAGAATGGGTCCAAAAAACAATTTTAATTGCAAGAAAATGTCACAGTTGCTCATTAATTCTATATGTATTACTTAGAAAATAATATACATTATCATGTATTATAATCACCAACCAAACTCTTGATTTAATCATAAAAGATTGTTCAGGATAAGATCCTCCTAACAATACATTTTGGAATTTCTTGCTAGTTTTGCGTTGAATATCTTAATTTGACATCACACTACAAAGAGAAAACAAAATTTAAATAGTACTCTATAAATAAATAGAAAGCTTTCTTTGAAAACAACCAACCAACAGAATACATGTAAAGAATTTGAAACACACCCATAGCCACCCAACAACTAACAAATATTTGAATATTTCCACATGAAATTTGATATCTTTGTTTACCGTTTTTTGATATAATTAAATTTATACATGAATCAAGAACTCATGTTACGGTCTTATTAGCTTTGGATTAGTAATAAAACGATAGCTAGAAAATAAATATAGTAAAAAATAAATTAAACAAGTAGAGATTGGGATTTCTTATAGCATAGTCGAGAGTCCGTTCTTATTAATCAAGAGTCTAGATGAGGTCGAGTGACTAAAGCTTCAAAGATCGGTATTCGCTAATTAAGGAAGAAACTAATGCTTGAAGAGCCAGCTAGAATAATCTATTTCTTAAGGGGTAAGGAGGAGCAAGAGTTGATCCTTACAATGAAAGAGGGGGCATCTATTTATAGGGCACAATCAATGTCCTTCGAACAAAATTCTGTAAGCCTATAGTACTGTATCTAATGTTGTTTGGACATTTGTCCTTGAATCGTTGGGGGACACCATCCTGGTACTGTGCATCTGATGGTGTTCAGTCAGATGCTGTCAGGTTCCTATATGTCCTGACATATTATTCTCTTTGTCCACCCTTTATACACAATCATTATCCATTAACTGATCTCCAATGCTATTATTTCTTGTCCAATTATGCACCTCACCTAGCTGGAGCTTTCCCGAAATGATGGTGTCATGGACCGACTATGCTCATACTCAGCCCACATTCGACCTATCATCCCAAACTCAGCCGAACCCATATTTACCCCATACAATCTTTATTATATAGCCTAAATTTATAATTATCTGAAAGACCGTCTTTGTCCATTCACTTAATTCTTAAACAATTTAGCTAGTCGGCCATCGAAAGAAAAATAAGAGTTGGTGATCCTAGAGTAGACACAAGAGTTATTCTGTCCACCATCATTGTGCTTTGGAATTCAGTTTTGGTGATCGAGTTTTCTTATGGGTATCTCCCACGAAGGGCATGATGAGGTTTAGGAAGAAGGACGAGCTTAACCTCCGGCATATTGGCCCTTTTGATATAGTAGATAATATTGGTAGTGTTGCTTATAAGTTAGCTTTGTCTCTGATATTTTTCCGTTGTCCATTCATTTTTTCATGTGTCTATGTTGAGATGGTATATCCCAAATGATTCGTGTGTACTCTATTATGATCTTGTTCAAGTTGATTATGGATTATCTATTGTTAAGGTGCCAGTTCTCATTTTGGCTAGAGAAGTGAGGAGGTTGAAGTCTAGGAAGATTCCTATAGTTAAGGTCCAATGGAGGGATCGTCTCATGAAGGAGACCACATGGGAGATTAAGAGTAAGTTAAGATCTCAGTATCTGCGGCTATTTGTGCCTTCGGGTATTTCCTTTTCCTGACCTTTGGGGAAGAAATTCCTTTTTCAGTAATGAATGTCGCAATGGCCCTTAAGGTTATTTTTGTGTTTTTACATTTTTTTTTGTAACTTAAAGCTTTTCTTTATGTCTGTTTCCCCATTTTAGATCCTTATTATTGAAATCGTTGACTTCAGTTAAAATTTTATAAAAAATGAAATCAAAATAAAATTACGTCAGTTTCATTAGCTTTAAAACATGTATTTTGTTCTAGACAGATTCTTGATTCGTGTTCGGAGGTCTTGGTTGTAATTTTATGCTTTTTTTGTGTATTTTAGGCAATTGTTACTTCAAAAGTTTAAATTTGGTTGACTTTTGGTGATTGAATCCTTGGATTAAAAATTCAACTAGGCCATCAACTCTGGCATATCGAATTTGGATTAGGTGAGTTGTTCATTCGGGCTTAAGGCCAATTAGGCTAATTTCAAGTACTTGGTTAGAAAGTTTGAAATTTTGACCTAGAGTTGACTTTAGTCAACATTTCATCGAAATGATCTTGGATCAGAATTTCACCTGTGTTGTTAAGTATGAATTGTCGTTTTCATATAGGTAGCATATTTAGTTTGTGTTCGGTAGTTTCCGAATGCATTCTCAGTATTATTTTGAAATTAGTTTTGAGCTAAAATTGCTAGTGCAACTATGCAATGCTCTTTGCGATCGCGACAGTCCTTTACACAATTGCGAAGCTCTGTCCCTTCCACTCTAAACAATTGTCATTTTTTTCCGCGATCGCAACCTCTTAGTCTGTTGCCTTATGCAATTGCGAGTCCCATTCAAATGATTGCGATGTATTTTCCTGTCCAGCCTTCACGATCACGACCTTTACTTTACGATATCATGAATAACAACTCCCAGCAAATATAAATACTTGGAAACATGAAATTTCAGCCTATTTCTCCAACTCTTCACTCTCAAACACTCAAAATACTCCATTGAAAATTCTTGGATAGTGGGTGAAGTCTGGAATAATATTTCTTCGATCATTCTTCAATTATTAGTAAGTTTTCAATCAAATATCACTCAAATGTTTCCAAATTCTCAAGGTTGGTTATTTACTTTAAGTTATTGATTTTAGCTTGTTTCTTTCTCATCTTAGATCCAAATTTTGGGTATTATTTTTCCTAACAATATGAGAAACATTTTGATTTTTTTTTTTTTGGAGTTTTGGGTTCACAGGCCCATAGGCCTGTTTGACTCAAATTTTAATCTCGACTATAATTATATCTTTATGGGTATCTATTGACTCATATTAATGTGGATATTATTATTTTTCTAGTTTTGTGATCGTTTGGTTTTATTTACGTATTCTTGAAGCTATTGGAGCTGTTCAGACTATTTTATTCCAGCATTTATAAGCTTATCTTCGAATGCCAGGTAGGCTATGGATTACCGATTTTAGATTTTCCTTATATGTATAATAATTCTAGTAATTAACATTCTTGATGAGTTGAATTTTTTGGTTTGGTACCCTTGACCATATCCACTTCTTTAGTCTGTTTTTTGGTTATGATTTGGTGTTTATTTGCGATTATAGATTACCCTATGAACCTGCATGATTTTCATTGACTCTGGAAAACATAAATGGTGGAACTATTCGAAAAATTCGAAAGTACGGAACATTAACTAGCTGGTTCTAGATTGTTGTAGTGATGGAGCATGTGCAGGGCCTACATGACTTGTTTGAGCTATTTTTTATGGTTGAGCATATCATTATCATGAAAACTGGTTTTTATGCCTTGGTTTCTACTATGTTATGACCAAAAGCCCAACATCGCTGATTTTTGAAACCTTGCATGACCTTGTACTATGAGATCAAAATGACTACTAAATAATGAATTTAGCAGTTTTTTTTATTATAAAAAGGGTAATGAAGATGTAACCACTGTTTTTACATTATACTAATACTGGTGACATCCGAGTGCTAGACATTGATGATTTATATTGATCTTATACTCAGTGTTGCCTGAGAAATGATATTCATATTACTGTGATTTAGACCCGGTGATGCCTGAACACTTCTTCATTTATTGATATCTTGAGGTTACAATTTCAGTTACAAGTATTGAGATAGTATGCAGTGACGCTCTCTACGAACCTTGTTGATTTTAACTAGTATGCGATTGGAAGAGGGGTATATATAGGAGTTGAGGTATACGGAGGAAGGCCTTCCATAGGTCCTGCCTGCCCGACCTACAAGTACCGGAGGAGCATAATACATATTTACTTTTAGCATCACATTATATCATTTTCATTTTCTACTCTTGAGTATTGTTTGCAGTTTTTATTCTCAGGTCATATGGGAGGCCAGAGGGTTTTCAATCCCTTTTTTGAATGTCTTGATCATATGTGAGGATGTTGGAATTTTATTTTACTTATTATTGTATTGATATGCTATTATTGGTTGAATATATTTGTTAAATTCCTTTCATGCTTTTTTTATCTATATACTTGTTGTAGTTAGCCTTTTTTTTCATTCCCAATATTGGGGTTACATGTATACTACATTTCTATTATCTATAATTGTATTTTTTTAGTTGAACGTGAATTCATGTATGTTTTCTCATTTATTTTTCTGGGCCTTCTTTATTGTTAGCTAGTTTCTAGGATATTTACTTGTTTGTATCCTGTTAGCTAGCCTCTCTGTATATGCTCTACTTATTGACTTCTGTGACCTGCTTTTCATATCTCTCTATTTATTATTTTTATTTTTTATATTAGCACAGTTGACCGATGATGCCTACCGGGTACCATATTGCTTCAGCTATTCTGTACTCATACTACATTTCTATATTTTGTGGTGAGAATCCGAGTATGAACAATCCCCATTGATTTTTTGGATCGTGCTGATTATTTGCATTTGAGGTAGAGGATGACTTCTGGTGATAGTGAACTATTGGAGGAGGGGTCTATGGGCTAGTAGAAGGTATACAATTGAAGGACTTCCATGGATCATGCTTATTGAACCTACAGATACCGAAGGAGGAGAATACATGATTTTACTAGAATCGCTTTATTTTATTCTGCAATGTTCTATCGTACTTTGTTATTTTCTAGTTATACTTCC
>JBDJHY010616586.1:2088-16320 GCA_039654485.1 Withania somnifera | reverse complement strand
ACTTGGGGAAACTGCTGAAATGCTCTAAGATGCAAGACATCGCGTATTTATCATAAATGACCATGAGGGTCATTACAATAACTCTTCTTCTAGGTACCAAGGCTTTCATTTGAGTTTTAGGTTGTTAGGAGAGATACTTGTTGGTTTGGAATTGAAAGTTTGACTGTGATCAACTCTTAAAGATTAGAGTATCGAATTCAAATTTAGTGGTTCCATCATCTCTAGTATTTTGCATTTAGGTTAGTAGGGACTTTGGTTTGACTCTCAAGGTGATCAATATTGTTTTGGGTGCTCAACTATCTTTTTGGATTAATTTGGGAGAAAAAAACCCTAATTGATTATTTTGTTGATTTCAAAATGACATTTCTAAGTTTGAAGCATAACTGATTCATTTTCCTCAGGTTTTAATCTAATTTTGATGGGTTGTTGGCGATATTTGGGACTTGTGATTTTATTGGTTTGTGGTTATTTGGTGCAGTTCACCTTTGTTTCTCCCATTTTTAAAGGCCCTCCATAATCATGAAGGCCATGGACCTAGTTTCTTTGCAATTATGATGGTCCTTCTATGATCGTGAAAGAGAGGGGTGTCGTTCCCCGCATTTGTGATGTCCTCTTTTCAATCATGAATAGGAGTTTATATGACCCAGGACATGATCATTGTTTGCATTCATGGTTGAAATTCCATAGTCGTGGATAGTTAAGCCTTGTTCAGTACGAGTTTCCGACGGGGTACCCACGATCGCGATGAATGGACCCCTGATAGTATATATATCTTCATCCTCATTTTGAAGTTCAAAATTCTTTGTTTTTTCTTCTATATATAATCTTGCTAATCTTGAGAAATTTAAGGGAGTGTGGCATGACCTTTGGGGAGTTAGTTGTTAGCTCCATGATCATTTCCCATTATTTATTTTGTAAGTTTTGGCTCTAACCCTTCTTAATTGCATAACTCAATTTGCTATTTTTCTTATATTTTGGGACTGATTTGGGGCTCGTGTAGAAGTCATTGGTGCTCATATTTTTTTCATGCATCCTTAAATCTATGAGGACTCTCGTGGAGATTTTTTCTTTTGATTTTAATTAGCAGGGCCCACAGGACCATTTTAGACTCAAATTTCAAGCCAAGTTTATTTATACAAATATGGGTATTATATAAATTTATTATTGATTAGGTATCATTTTGATAGCTGGGAAGATTTTGGAGGCTACTCAAAGGGGTTAGGCTCTGGCACTGTGATCACAACATGGTTTTCAGCATCCAGATAGGTTACAGCTTGCCTTCTTTTAGGATTGTTCTATATATTGTATATGTATGGTGAATTTCTAATTTTGGGTAGGACTTTTAGGATGGTTATATTTCTGCATAATTTCTATGCTTTTATTTTATATTATATTTCCCTGATTAGTATAGTTTCTTATAATGGAACCCGAATTTTATCCTTAGATTAAGTAGATGCTTCCTTGTGGGCCTTATTTTAGGTGGTTTATCTCCATATGTTGATTGGTCTATTGGCATATTCACATGTATTGAGCATTCAGCATTTAAAACTCTTTTGGCATCAAAAAAAGGGTGTTCAGAGGTTTTTCTTGGATTTGAACTTCATAAAGGTAAAATACCTAAGATTTAGACCTAGATAGAGTCTAGGCACTTGATAAGTATATTTCAGATGTCTTAGACCTGATTCGAGTTCGGGCATAGATACTAATGTTTTCACATAATTTAGTCTTGGATCAATTTTGAGTGTCTGGTACAGATACATGATTTATTTTATTCCTGGTTCAAGGCTAGGAAAGGCATGGCATTGTCATATGATTTGAGGACCCCCAGGTGCTATCGATTCAAATCGTGGGCACAGACCTGGAGGAGGAGTATACTGTGGGTAAGGTAAATAATTTGGGTCCCTCATGGGTACTTCCTTCGTGAACCTTGATTGATGGAGGAAGAGTATACGATAATATTGAGCATGATATGCATACCTCCAGTGTAATTTATATCACCATTCCTACTATTCTTACCCACTGTGCTTATAGGAAAAGTTGGTTGTGTTCTTGGTAGCGGTTGCATCGACTGTGTTTATGGGGGCGGTTGGATTTTTATTAATGTTTACCTTCTGGGCTTATGGGGGTCTGTTAGACTTGTAATAGTGCTTTTCTTTACCTTACTGCCTCATTTATATCTTCTAGCTAGTACATGTTTTCCTTTTATACCTTTAGTTTACTCTTACTTTCCATAAATCCTACTACTAAACTAGTGGATGAGGTAGGTTTATGGTATTTACTAGCTAGTAGAACCTATACTTCTTTTTTTATATTCTGATTGGACCTGTTATGCTCTTTACTTCCTTATTATCTTACCTTAGATTACATTCATATATTACTATATTTGTATCTTATAAGTACCAGTCAGTTTGTGATTCCTACAAGGTACCCATTGTATTTTTTATGCTATACCTTTTTACGTTTTCTGATGCAGATCCTAGTGCAATTCATTATTGATGAAATCACCTTGTGTGGAGCTTTTGGATTTGGAGTTACAAGGTGAGCTCTTTACGACTATAGTTGATCTTTCTTTGGTTCTTGGACTTGTCTTATATTGTACATTCAAGGGCAGTTTATACATATACTTATATTACATCTATCAGTATTCTTGATATTGTAGTAGTTAACTTACTGGTTGATACCATGTCATGGTATTGGTTGTATCTTTATGTTGCCTTTGATTATCCTGTTTATCTCCTTGTTTGGTTCCCGTTGTTCATATTTCTCATTTCTTGTCTACGCCCATAGCTTGATATTTTGGGCTTGGGTTTGGCTTGCCTACAAGAAGTTAGCAGTAGGTTCCATCATGATCTGACCATTTTGGATCTTGACAACAGGATAACTATGTGTTAGAATACATTTCAAGTACTTACAACTTCATGAAATATAAATTGAACTCTTATCTAGTTTTTTAGAATTTTAAAGAATTTTGTGATAAAATCTTTTGAAAACAATTAAATTTTTCTTAATCTCTTTAAAAATTTAAGTATTGATTCTATTTAAATAATTTTGAGATTTTTTTAAGCTTTCAAAGTTAAAAACCTATTTTTTTCAGTAAATAGAACTGACGAATTTACTGGGGATTTATCAAGGTTCTAACCAAAAGATATCTTCTAAATTTTTTTTATTTGACTAATTATTTGAATGATATTAGTATTAGTGATTTTTCTTTACAATTATCTATTTAAATTTCTAAAATATAATTATCATTGTATTTCATGGCATAGACTCCACCAAATGACAAATAGTATGCACAAGGTCTAAAGCGGTCATGTGACTATTTATAGTAATCCTTAAAGTGTTATTTCTTAAGCAAAATGAGTAGTTGGTTCATGGTCTTTTAACATTAGTTGACGATTTCACTTCGCACTCTCTACTTAGGTGCTCTATCTATTTTCAAAATCAATTCAAGTAAACCTAGATCATAGAGGAAGACAAAATCCTCTATAAGCATTAGCCTAGGATGACCCAATACTCAAGGAGTATTTTCCCATTAGAAGACGATCTTGTGTCTAATAACTCATATGTCCCAAAAGGACAATCATACAATATGTGCTTAATTAAAGAATGTGATGCTGGATACGAATAATTGTCCGTCCCTCCGCATGGAAAATTATTTAGATTGTTTCATTATTTTTAATTAAAAGAATAACTTCATTTGAAAGGCATCTAAAAATTTCAAGGAGTCCAAGAAGTTATAGAATGTACTATTGTATAGTATTGATATTTATTTGAACATTCCTTTTTCCTTATTTTGAGTTCCCAGTCAATTTATTCATAAAATTTATATATAATATATTTTTTAGGGTAATGAAACATCTTAAAGTTATACCGTGATGTACTTTCTCGTGTTTCTAGTGCATATTTCATGATGTAGATGAGTGAAACGATATTTATGATCCATCCTGAAGGCTTGGTAATGATGGGGGATAATTCCCACCTGTTACCATGTGTTTTTAGACATTTAGAAACCATTAACTTGCCACTTTTGAAAGTGCTCCGTGATGAAAAATAGGGCACCTTGAGAAAAGTGTGAAGAGATGAAAGTAATAAGGCTAGAAGTGGTACCGCACATGCCACGTCTAGAGGTGAGGCACAATGGAAGACATGCCATGTCCAGTGGCATGTTGGGGTATAATTTTTCCCAATTTCATCCATTTTTAAGAGGCTATTTTGGTCATTATATCCTACTATTCTATGGTCAGACTATGTAATTTTTTTCAATACTAGGGGGTTAAAACACATAGGACTAATTACTATTCCCAAAATACCCCTAAGCTATAATTCTTATACAAATAAAATCATCTGATAAAGAATGAAAATATAAAACCAATCATAGAAGTCTTCAATTTTTCCTCTCAAAATCTTTGGTTCTTAAATCTTAAAGAAATTCATTCCTTCATCAGTTTGAGGTATATTAAATCTTACTGAAGATATGTGGGACTTAAAATGGAGTTGCCTTCCACCCCTGTGTCAAAACCCTTTAATTTCAAGTTAAGAATTTCGTAATAAAAATTGCTAGGGTTATCCAATTTATCTTATATGTCATGATTTCCCTTCCGTTCATTCCTTGATGTTTGTTAAGTATTTTATATGAACTTTGCATATTATATTATGAAGTTCATGTCCCTTGAGTTGTAGTCAAGTTCATGGCATCAAAAGAGGTGAAGTTGCATAGTTATGTTCAAAAATTAAAGTAGAAGTATGAGTTATGGCTATTACCCTTAAGTTGTTGAGTTTTGAAGATGAAATCCTTTTTTGTATTAAGTGTTAGGATTGTTAGGATTTTAACTTGGTTTTTATAAGTCAAGTCTGTTTTACCCTTCATGTCATTTTTCAATGAATCATTGATAATTTGCATTAATTAATCTAAGACTATTTTAGAGTCATTGGTGTAAAAAGAAAGATTTTTAAGTTTTCTTGAATTGCATGCCCAATTAAAACATAGCTAAAAGATTGAAAGATAAGAACAGTGTCAGACAGTTATATGATAAAAGAGACGAACACAGTTTCTTTTGATTAGTTGTTGATTCAAAATATATTTCATTGGTCAAAGTCAGGAGAAAATATCAGTGGATTCATTTTTTGGGAAGAAGATTTAGGTTCAAAGATACCATCCTATAAACTATGTTACCAATCGTAGGATGATAGTTTTATCCTAATGGGGCATTTTCATAAGACCCAGCTTAGTTGACCCAGTAGGTTAATTATTAGGTATTACTTATGGCAGGGTATAGTGCACCCATCAGCCGAGATGCAGGCTGAACTCCATGTCTACTTATATGGTTTTATTGTCGGTAATAGAACCACCCACAATTGTACAACATATCTGAATTATTTTTTAACTATGTGTCTAAATTTCTGTGTTAAAACTTATTTATACCCCTAGAGGTTGAATTTTAACTAAAATATCTCTATGCTTGTATATTAATTCTTACTAATGTTAAGTGTTAGAGTCAGACTTGTTCATGCATTGCATAACCTATTTCATTTATTACTTTTTTTATAGAACATATTTTTATAGAATTTTCATGTTACCTTCCTGCATACTCAGTACATCCAAAATATTGACGCATACTCTATGACTTCATGCTTTTACCATGTAGATTCATCTATCCATCCATGCTCTTGGTTGACCTGATTTGTTGTTCCGGATAAGAAGTAGAAGTGGTAAGTCTTCATGAGTCAGGGACAAGTTTTATTCAACATGTATTTATCGTATTAGAGCTTAAGACTATTAAGTAGTTATTTCTTTGATTATAAGACTATTTTAAGGACTTGTACTGGCAGCATAGTATTCATCTTGGGTAGAGGATTTCAATCATTGATGTAGTAGACTTGAGATTTCAGTTTCAGCATTTATTTCATTACTTATATTTTGATTATTTTGATATGCCTACTAATTTATCTATTTTATACCCTGATTTTTCTTAGTGTAAAGAGTGAGTAGAGTTATGCCATGGCCAAGGGTACTTTGGGCCACTTGGTGGTTACAAATGCCTCATCACATCCAAGGGTGATCTCGGTTCATGACAAACTTAGTTCAGAGCATTAGGTTCAAGTGTCCTAGGATGTCAAGGAGGCTACTGGAGATAGAGCATGATATGCAGGCCCAGTATCCACATCTTCTCTAGCCTTAAGTACTACTCTTTCCTTAACTTTTGGGGACGAAAGTCGTTTTTAGTGATGGATGCTGTAATGACCCGCATGGTCATTTACTTGCCTTTCAGATTTTCTGTATTTAGAGCCTTGTATTAGCTGGCCCATCCATTTATGACTTGTTGGACGGTTATTCGATTCCCTAGAAGCTCTATAACTTACTATCTCATTTTCCCTATTTTAAAGGCTTAACCCTGAAATCGTGGTCTTGAGAGTGAATTCTTAGTAAATGCTCTTGGAATTAGATTTTGGTAGTTCCATTATCTTAGGAAACTTAAATTTTGACTAATTAGACCTTTATTTCATGTCCATGGGCCTTCATTTTGAGATTGAGATATTTTATGGATATTATATTCGTTTAGAATTCATTTTGGAGCCTGGGATGGCTTTTGATGATCAGAGTGCCGGATTAAAATTTGGATGCTTTCATCAACTCTGAATTGTGAATTTTGGGCTAGTTGGGTCATTGGTGCACTTTATGAGGTGTACAGTCTTGTTTTGAGGGTCCGTGAGAAAAATTAAAAGGTTGGTGATTTTGGTTCAGCTTGGTTTGGGGGTCCTTCTTGATCAAATAACCTCCATTGGTTGTTTTGTAAATTTTTTTGAGTCCAGAATATGTTTTTTATACAAGTTATATTTTGGTTTATTATTGTTGGACCCTGTTTAAATTTCAAACCCTTGGTTGGAGTTACAGTCGTTGTAGAATTTTTTGCATAAACAGTTGCTCAGCACGATCGCGCTGATTTAACGCAATCGCGGTAATGCTGAGTGTTCCTGAGTTGGAACTTTCATCGCTCAAGGAGAAAGATCGCACTTCGTTTCCTTTTCTTTTCCTTTAGCGCGATTGCTCAAATGCTGTTTTTTCCTGATTTAGCACCTCATGCTAGCTGGGAGCGATTTCATTGAGTCGCACCAAGTTCTACATAAGTCAGTTTCCTCAAACTTTCAAACCAGTTGCATATATTTCCCTCTTCAAAATTCTAGTCCCATAGCCTAATTTTTCCCCTAAAGTGTGTTTATTTTCTAGTGGGAGTTGGGGACATGGTTCTTTGTTTTAATTCATCATTTTAGGTTAGTTTTCTTCCTTTCTTCTTCTCTTCAAGATTGTACATAAGATTTAATTATGAATTTGGAATTTATTAGCTGAATCATGGTGAGTTCTTGTTGATAGATGGCAGTTTTAATTTGGAGATGTGGGAAATCACTTCTTGCAACTTTTTTTCTCATTTAGGGTGAGTTTTACAACCTTGATTTTTCAATCACCTTCTTGAAAGTTTTATTCTCTTAATATAAAACTTTTTCTTGGCCAATTAAGGACTTATATAGGGTCCAAATGAGCTCATCTTCGAACCATGTGTTCATTGAGCTAAGGCCCACTTCTTAGTAAATTTTTTTTTCTAGATTACAGGGTCCACGGGCCCTTTTTAGGCCCCACTTTAAACCCCAGTTGCACTTTTCCATATGAGTCTCATTCTTCACCTTTTGATAATAAGAGAGTTTTTGATAGTTCCAAGATGGTTCAGGTGATTTTATGGAAGATCGGGCTTTCCTTCATGCATTTGAGGACTTGCGCTAGCGTCCAGATAGGCTAGGTTTAACTTTTCCTTTAGAATGGACTACTAAAGGGCTTTAACGACGTGGCTAGATGTGTAGGATGGTCTTACCTACGTTTAAGGGTACAGTTGAGGGGTGTAGAAGGATGTGGGCTAATATGGGCTATGTGAGGTGGCTCGGTATTGCTGAGAGAGGCCTTGGACCCTAGCGTCTTTGTTGTGCCATATTGAAATCCTGTGAGTAGGATGTGTACTTAGCTGGTGGATTTTGATCGATCCTAGTGTGTTGTAAACTTATCTGTGATATTTTTGTATAGTGTTCATGCATTTTAGGTTTGGGGTTGTGATATTATGAGCATAGGTGCTACCTAAGGCTATGGTAAATGGAATACATACTTTGTTTACTACAATTGGTGATTTTTACAGGTTTTAAAATAGAAAATGTTTTCCTTACCTATATGGATGTATATTCCATGACCTCTGTTGGTATGGCTCTATTTTCAAAGTATAAATGGATAAGAGTTTTAACTATCGCTGGATTTTTGTCTTGGGTTTTGATTGTAGAGGCGCCGACATAGACCGAATATAAGGTGCAAACCTATTTTGGATTGTAAGACGCGAGTCTATTCCTGATTATGAGGCGTGATCCCATTCTTGACTATGAATCATAAGTCTCCGGCATGACCCTACCATATATATTGGGTTGGGTTGTATATATATGTCTACTTTTGTTGGAGTTATTTTGTTGCTTTACTTTAGGTTTATAGTTGTGAGTGGTTATGGCCCATTGCTTGTAGATCTAGGTTGTAGGTCCATCATGATCCAACTTTTAGGTCTTGATAATCATCTAGTACCCATACACAAAATTTCACACCACCCCAGTATTACCAAAGCAGAGCAACAATGTCAATTTCTCAGGTTATCTTTACTAGGGGACATACTTACACCACCTATTCCAAATGTGGTAAGAATCACCTTGGAGTGTTCATGTAGGGTCAGGAGTTTGCTATGGTTGTGTCCAGTTGGTCCACAGACTTCAAGAGTTCCTTTCAAAGAAATGCTTTGGGTGTGGTAAGCTCGGTCACATACTTAGAGATTTCCCTATAGATATACAGGGTGTAAATCAAGGTCAGACTAATCCTCATGCATTCGTACCAGCAGCCTTCCCAGCTCTGCAGGACTTATCTTCTATTACTAGTGGTGTTCAGTGCCAGAATCGGCTTTATGCATTAGGCTCCATGTAGGGGTAGGAGAAGTTAGTTTATGTTATTACAGGTGTGTTGAAGGTTCATGATATTGATGTGTGTATTCCTTAGTAGACCCTGTATATACTCTTTCTTTTGCTTTCCATGTATTGCTAGTTAGTTTGGAATAAATCTTGACAGTCTTTCTCTGTCTCCACACTAGTTGGCGACTCTATCATTTCTAAGAGAGTCTACCGCAGCTTCCTAGTGCTAGCTCTTGATGAATTTATTCCAGCTGATCTTATTAAGTTAGACATGGTGGATTTTGACATCATTCTTTCCATGGCTTCATTCATGTTATGCCATTATGTACTGTATGTAGTACAAAGTTGTCCATTTCTAGTCCCTTGATGAGACTATTCTTGAGTGAATGGCAGTGTCGTTCCAAGGAGTAGATTCATCTCATACTTGAAATCTAGAAAGATGATCTTTAAGGGGTGTGTCAACCACTTAATCTGAATTAAGGACTGAGTTTTGAGACTCGCAATATCCAGTCAGATCATGTAGTCAAAGAGTTCCCTAATGCTTTACCTAAGGATTCACGTGGAGTTACCCCCCGACAGGAGATAGATTTTTGAATGGACCTCATTCACAATACTAAGCCTATTTTTATTCTATCATATAGAATGGCATGTGCAATGCTTAGAGAGTTGAAAGACCAACTAGCAGATCTTCTAGACAAGGGAATTATCTATCCTAGTATGTCTCCTTGGGTTGACTTACTTATTTGTGCAAAAGAAGAATATTTCTATTGGAATGTTCATAGATTACCGCATTTTGAAAAAAGTCACAATGAAGCATAAATATCCCATCCCTCGAATTAATGACTCATTCAATTAGATACAGGTGTCTAGCTACTTCTCAAAATTGATATTCATTCTAGTTATCATTATTTTAATGTCAGATTCCATAGACAACTTTCAGAACCCACTATGGCCACTTCGAGTTCATGGTCATGTCTTTCAATTTGAAAGATTCTCTCATAGCCTTCATCGACCTCATAGGGTGTTCAAGCATTACCTGTACCTATTTGTGATAGTCTTTATTGATGATATTTTGGTTTACTCCAAAAGTTAGGAGGAGCATGAAAACCATCTTAGAGTTGTTCTTTAGACTCACAGAGACTGTCAACTCTATGAAAAATTCCCCAAGTGTGAATTTTGGCTAAATTAAGTTGCTTTCTTAGGTCACGTCATCTCCAGTGAGGGTATTCAAGTGGATTTGAAGAAAATTAATATTGTTAGAAATTTTCCCAGAACCATCTCTCCATCAAATATCCGTAGCTTTTTGGGTTTAATTGGTTACAACCATATATTCTTTCAATGCTTCTCTTCTATAGCCACTATATTGACTAACTTGACTCAATATAAGGTTATGTTCGAGTGGTTGAATTAGTATGAGAAGAGTTTTTAGGAGTTGAAAAGTAAGTTGACCTCATATCTTGTATTATTTTTTCAAAAGGTTCAAAGTTAGGATCAAGTGTCATTTGTTTTACGTTTTTGGGAGTAGTATTAGCACCGAGTGAATTCGAGTTCAAACAACACATCATATAAACTGTGTTTCCAACTATAAGATGATAGTTTATCACAATAAGGCGTTTCAGACCCAGCTTAGTGGATCTACTAGGTTAATGATTAGGTATTATACTTGTGGCAGGGTATAGTGCACCCATCGTCTAGGATGTAGATTGAACTCCATGTCTACTCACATGGTTTTATTATTGATCATAAAACTTCCACAATTGTTTAGCGTCAGTATTTGAAAGATGTTTTAACTAAGTGTCTATATTTCCTTGTTAAAATGAAGGAGTTATGATACAGTACTTGAGTTTTATTTATGCCCTTGAAGGATGACGTTTAACTAAAATATGTCTTCCTATATTAATTCTTACTGATGTTAAGAGTCAGACTCAAACTTTTTCATCCATTGACAGCCTATTACATTTCTTTTTGTAGAACATATTGTTATAGCGTGTTCATGTTACCTTTCTACGAACTTATCCTACGTACTGATGCATACTTTTTGCCTGCGTGCTTCTACCATGTAGATTGGGTCGTCCATACACACGCACTTGGTCCTGATTTTTTATTCTAGACTAGAAGTAGAAGTGGTGACTCCTCGTGATCCAGGGACCAGTTTTATACAGCTCTATGTAATAATACTTTTATTGTCAGTCGTAAAGGGTACACTAGAGACCCCTTGGGTGCCACAGGGGACCCGCACCGATGGCTAAAGGGCACACATCAGCAGCCATGTGACTGCTATATAAGGGACTTTCGTCTTTCATTTCAACTGATATTTGTAAGTATAAAACCTTCATTAAAGATCATTGTGATCTAAATTCTTGCTTCTATTAAGTGGTAGTTATCGCCAGAATCTTGGTGAAGTTCGTGGGATTATTACCTTGTCATTATTCGGGTAATTTCTTGTATTTTCTAGCATATTTCTAGCGTATCTTCTTAGTATGAAATTTTTTCTAATTCTATACTTTGTTGGCTATTTTGGGAGCTTATCACTTACTCCTATTGTCTAGTTTTAAACCATAGATTCCTTGAGTTATGGCATAAATCCCGGTAATTTGTATTTTAAATTTCAAAATGCAGGACCCACAGCCCTATTTCCAGTTTAATTTTTTACCTGAGTCCTTATATAGTAATATGGGTATTTTTCTTCTCATGTTGACTTGTACATTATGAATTTGATAGTTGTGAGCTAGTTTGGGCTGGTCTATGGATTTTGGGATTCTTTCTTCCTTTGCAGCTATTATCGTGGGTGTCTAGGTAGCTACGGCTTACTCCTATTTAGATTAGGCTTGTTTGTGATATACTTAATGTAAATGGTTAGTTATCAGGGTGGTTTCCTAGGATGGTTCCCTTTTTACTATAATCTCTGTTTTATTCTCTACTTATGCTCTCATATTGAAATTGTTATTGATAGTGAGTTGTGTTAGAACTCTCTCTCTCATGTTGTGGTTGGAATTTTGGAACCTAGGAGTGATGTTGGGTAACTCTGTACATATTTATTATATATTTTTTGTATCCATGTTTTACTGGTGGCCTTTGGCCTATCCTGAAGATATAAACTATTGTTGGAAATATTGTACTACGAGCATGCATTTGATCATATAATAGCGAAAGATGATGAAAATGAAATGGTCACTGATGATAGGTATTGTATTTAAACCCATTCTATTTTACCAGAGTGTTTTAGTCCAAATGGAGCCTGAAGGAGGTGATCAATATTGAATTCATTGTTTTCTAGTATATCTTCCCTTTGTATTCAGTGATACTGATAGAAGTTGGTGGTAATGAGTATGGTGTAGTTTATTTAGAAATGGTTGTATAATTTTCATAGGGATTCAGGGAACTTTTTTTTTCTTAGAGATGGAACTAGCCTGATGAATATACAACTACCCTATTGGTGTTTGCTATGTATAGAATCCTTCTGATTCTCAATGTCACAAAGGGTCTCAAACCTCGTATCTAACTTAGGTTTCACATTTATAAAACCTTTTTACAGGAAAAATAGCAAGAGATATTGCAATAATAGACCCAAAATCGGTCTTATATTGATCAATTTCAAGCATATTATCAAGCAGCCAGAGAAGAACTATCAACTTCATATTATTTAGTTTATTTTTTGGACTTTATTGTCTTGTTTTTGGGTGTTTTATTTTTAACAATAGCCTTTTTTTGGACTTTATTTTCATGTCTTTTGGATATTATTGTTGTTTTTTTGGATGCTATGTACTTAAATGATATAAGTTATGGGTAACGTGTTGTATAGTTATTATTTGCATCTTGCTGAATATTAATTTATATGATAGTTATTATGAATGCAGTGTATTTTAAAGTTTTGCAGCCATTGTTACCTCCTTTTGTAGCCATTGAGCAGGGTATAATATTATAAACATTGGCTACAAATATAATTCGTGGCTAAATTAAATATGTGAATTAAATTTTGCGACAAATTTGCTAGAATAACTTTTGACACTAAAATTAGGCAAATTAAGTTCCAAAAAAGATTAGCGATGAATATTTCGTTGCTAATATGAACCAACGATGATTTTTTATCAAATTATAGCGATAAAATAATCAAACTAGCGACAGTTATTTTTGTCTCTAAAAGTAGCAGCATAATTTTCATCACTATTTTCGTCGCAACACCTGCGCCAAATTATTTTTCATCTCTAAGTGCTTTGCTACGAGCAGTTTTGTGACAACAGTAATATGTCGCTAATCCGTTACTAAATCAGTTTAGTGAAGAAAATATGTTATTTAGCAAAATACAATTTTTTTGTAGTGCATTCTGCATCAAAATACACTCGAGTCCAACCTGGGAAGCATCACAGTACTCGAGTCCAACTTGGGAAGCATCACAGTAGACAATAAAACCCCTTATATCCTTTGGCAGGGACAAAATTGGTGTTGTATTCAACTTAGTTTCAATTTTTGAAGACTTTTCACAAAGATCTGAGCACTCAAACTTTACTTTCTTCTAAGTCAACCTGGTTAATGGGGAGTCTATGGATGAGAACCCATCAAAAAATCTTTGGTAGTAACCATCTAAGCCAAGAAGCTACGATCATCTGAAGGTGAGGTGGGTCTAGGCCAGTGTCTGACTGCATCTATTTCCTAAAAAGCAATCGGATACCCTTGATAAAGTTGATGTGGCCAAGAAATACAATTAAACTCAACCAGAACTCAAACTTAAAGAATTTGGCATAAATCTAACGGTCTCGAAGGGTCTGAAAGACAACTCTGAGGTGACTGGCATGCTCCTTCTCACTGCTAGAATAAACCAAAATGTCATCTATGAAGACAATCAAAAGCAAATCTAAGTACTGTTTGAACACCTTGTTCATGAGGTCCATGAAAATTGTAGGAGTATTAGTCAACTCAAAGGACTTGACCACGAACTCACAATGACCATAAGGGTACTGAAAGCTGTTTTAGGAATGGTTGTATAATTTTCATAGGGATTCAGGGAACTTTTGTTTTCTTGGAGATGGAACTAGCTTGATGAATATACAACTACCCAATTGGTGTTTGTTATGTATAGAATCCTTCTAATTCTCAATGTCACGGAGGGTCTCTAACCTCGTATCTAACTTAGGTTTCACATTTATAAAACCTTTTTACAGGAAAAATAGCAAGAGACATTGCAATAATAGACCCAAAATCGGTCTTATATTGATCAATTTCAAGCATATTATCAAGCAGCCAGAGAAGAACTAT
>JBDJHY010616368.1:0-16321 GCA_039654485.1 Withania somnifera | reverse complement strand
GGAGATATCCACGTCTCGGCCCAGTACTGGTATCTATAATCAAATACTAAGTCTCGATCCTATATCACTAGGGTGCCAAAATATCAATATATATAAAAACACAAATAAAAGAATGGTACTGGGGTGCTATAAGACTTAGCTACCCAACCCAAGGATCTTATTTAGTAAAATTATTAAAGCTATAAATCCATAGATAGCCCCACGGGGCCTACCTATCGTCCGACAACAAAGCACTATAATCTAATGAATATTGTTCCAATTTATAGCATATGATCTCCGAATGATCTAAAACATGCATCAATGAATTATATATATTAATTTAAGTCTAACGATGTTCTTTATCCTAAGTTCTGGAGTAGGCCCAAAATCGGGTCTAAAACGGGCTTGTGGGGCCTGCTTGCCAAAATCACAAGTAAAGTTCATCATGCAGTTCCCAACGCTGCCAGGAACTCTTGATCAAAATTTAAGCACAATGCAAATGAAGGAAGGGCTTCAAATCATCCCGAATAGATTTGACCCAAAAGAGGTTAAAGGTTCAATCTTTAAGATTAGAATGTTGGAGTTATGATGAATTAATGATCCTAGTAGCAATGTATATCCAATTGATGAAGAATTATATGAAAATAATTGAGTTATGGGATTATTTCATCAACTTCAGATTTTAGGCTATAATGTAGGAATTAAAGAAAGTAACGAGGAAGAAGACAAGAAAACTTACCCAACTTCGTGTAGAAATCAATGAAGCATGTTGAGAAAAATTTCCTTGGTCTTGGGGTGGTGTTTAGAGAAGTATTTTTTGCCCTAGGACTGAAGAATTGTGATTTTTTGTTGAAATAATATGAAAAAGGGTTGCTGCAGGATTTAATACTGTCAGATATGCTTCGACGCAATCGTGCCCTACTGCCGCGATTGCGCTGCCTGGAGTTAATTACCTATTGCGATCACGAAGAAGAAATTTTATTAGGAGCCATCATGATTGAATGATTCATGACGCGATCGTGCATAGGGAAAACTGGTTCATCATGATCCCACCTCTGTGCGCAATCACGCAGAAGGAATTCTGCACTAGTTGTAGATCCTAACTGAAATTTTCCAGATTTCACAACCAGGGACTCGGGGATCAAACGAAGTCCAATTTTGACATTCCAAATATGCAAAAAGCATGGAAATAACATTCTGGACTCAAAAAAATTGACAAAACTAAATTCCTAGGTCGTTTAATAAAAACAACCCCTCAAACCAAAAGGATTGCAATGACAAATTTGAACATCGACTTACCACTCAAGCTCTACTTTAGGCCATAACCTTAACTAAAATCCACAATTTTGCATAACTTTCAAATGAAACCTCGATAACACAAACTTAATGTCAATCTTGACTTTTTTTGGTAATCTTGAGTTAACAAAACTATCGAAATTAAATTCCAGGATCATTTTGAAGGAAATTTGACTTTGGTCAATAAGTACTTAGTTTTAGGCTCCAAAATAGGGAACTTGAGATATTTCTCGACTGAGTCGCCAGAGGTCCAAACTGTCGGTCCCAGCAGGTTATAAATGACTTAGGGCAACTATCAAAATGCTCTAGATTGTAAAACATCACGTATTTATCATAATGGGAAAAAATAGTGTTATCGGGTGCTCTATGTCATGTCAAGACTAAACCAGTAAAAGAAAATTACTTATATTATTATTATTGTGTTCTCATTTAGATCTATATACTTCCATGAACTTCTATCATCAAATCATCAGCTCTGGATCTTTTTCATCAATTTATCCACTAGCCATCAAGGCTCATATTGAAAAGGTGATAATATCGAGCCCCAATGCACTCTCATTAGAGCCTTAGGCTCAGTCTCTCCGTGTCATGAATGCACAGCATATCAATAACGCATAAGTATATCAATATATATATATATATAATCAGGAGATATCCACTTCCTATACCCTGCACAGGCTATAGTAAAATACTAAGTCTCAGCCCCATATCACTCAGGTGCCAACATATCAATATCAACATAGGAAGAATGAAAGAATGGTACTGGGGTTCTATATGACCTAGCTACCCCACCCAAGGATGTTTTTTAGTACAATGATTAAGGCTATAAACCTAAAAGATAGCCCCATGGAGCCTACCTGTCGTCTGACGACAAAGCGTTGTAATCTCATGAATAATGCTCCGACTGTTATCAAATGTTCTTCGAATGATCTGAAACTTGTGTCCATGAATCCTTTTTATTAATACAATTCTAATAATGTACTTTATACTAAGTTCTGAACTAGGCCAAAAATTAGGCCTTAAATGGGGCTCGCTTGCCAATACTTCAAACAAACTTTATCACAGGGTTCCCAATGCTGTCAAAAACCTATGCTCCAAATTTGAGCACAATGTGAATGAAAGAAGGGCTTCAAATTAGCACGATTAGATTTGACCTAAAAGGGGTAAAGGATCCGTCTTTACGATTAGAATGTTGGAGTAATGATGAATTAATGATCCTAGGAGAAATGTATATCCAATTGATGAAGAATTATATGAAAATATTCGAGTTATGGGATGATTTATTCAACTTCATATTTTACTCTATTAATGGAGGATTTGAAGGAAGTAAGGAAGTAAGAGAAGAAAACTTATCCAAATTCGTGTGGAAATCAAAAAAGAATGTTGAGAAGAATTTCCTTGGCCTTGGGGTGATATTGGGAGAAGTATTTTTTACCTTATGACTAAAGAATATGGTTTTTGGTTGAAATAATATGAAAAAGAGTTGCTATAGGATTTAATACTTCCATCGCACCTCTACGCTATTGCGCCCCACTGCCATGATCGCGGTGCTCGGAGTTAATTACCTATCATGATTGCTTGGGGGGTTGTTCTATGATCGCGAATAAGAAATTTTAGTGGGAGCTATCGTGATTGCATGATTCATGACGCAATCGTGCAGAGGGAAAAGTGGTTCATTGCGATCACACCTCAATGCATAAGGAATTCTGCACAAGTTGTAGATCCTAACTGCAATTTTCCAGATTTCACAACCAAGGACTCGTGGATCAAATGGAGTCCAATTTAATAAATCCAACTATGAAAACTACTTGTGAAAACATTCCGGACTCAACAGAATCAAAAAAACTAAATTTCGACGTCGTTTACTCAAAATGATCCCTCAAACCAAAATGGCCAAAAGCGCATTTTTCCACCAACACCTCAAAATTGCAATAACAAGTCCGAAAATTATGCAAACACCTCACCTAGTCTAAATTCATCATCCCGTAGCTGTTGGAAGTGTCAGAATTCCAATTCGACACTATAAACAGCGACTTACCACTCAATCTCCACTTTAGGCCATAACCTTAACTAAAATCCACAATTTCCCATAACTTTCAAACAAAACCTTCAAAACAAAAACTTAATGTCAATCTTGACTTTGTTTGGTATTTCGGAGATAATAGAACTATCAAAATTTACTTCTGAGATCAGTCTTTTGTCAATGAGTACCTAGTTTTAGGCTCTAAAATAGGGAATTTGAGATATTTCTCGACTGAGTTGCAAGGGATCCGAACTGCCGGTCCCAGCAGGTGATAAATTACTTGGGGCAACTACCTAAATGATCTAGAATGCAAAACGTCATGTATTTAACATAAATGAACATGAGGGTCATTGCATTATGGCTATAAAGGATGAGTGAAATCACCACTTCACAGCTGTATTGAGTTTAGAGCTTTAACTGATAGTTGAGTTATTACTTGCCTATGGTAGTCCATTAATAACGGTGGTTGACCATGTACATTCTATGGAGAGGCACTATTTCTCGGCCCAAGTGGTGGTAATAAGAGACAGTGCCATCAAGGAAAATTTAGTAGTTTTCATGTCCTTGAGATGTGGTAGGATAGACATATGCCTCAGGGAAAACAGGACCTGAAGGAGAAATCCACACCAATTCAGTCCTACTTACAGTTAGTAGTTAGGGTAGTAGGCCTATTTAGGGCACATTTATTGGATCTCAAGGTCGTGGTGGATAGGGTGGTTCAATTAGTGGTTTCCTTTGTGAAGAATTCTCTATTGATTTCTTGATCTTTATTTGTAATTCACTCTTTGTATATGGGTAGCAAGAATTATACTCCCGGCGGTGACGATGCTTCCCCTTCTCCCAAAGAGTTGTAGTTTGGGGCAGGGGTAAAGTTGGAGCCTGTGGGTGAGGACAAGATAGAGCTTCTAGACCTGACACCTACAAATCTGCCTCTTTTGCAGATGCCAATGCCTCATTATGAGGCACTTAGAGGGATGTGGTGATGCATGTGCAACTATGTTTGGTAGGGTGGCCACTAATGGGCCAAGTCTTAAGCACAAGGTGCCCAGATCCCCCTTTTTACTTGATACTAAATACAACAATAGTTACTCCTCCACAACCTATACCTGACATATCAATAGCTCCAGTTGAACCTGTGGTTCCTGATACGAATTCCAAGGAACGGAAAATGCATGTTCACTTCCTCTGTATGTAGCCCCCGAGATTTTATGGTATTTCAAACAGACAAATATGAATTCATAGTAGTGTATGGGGAGAGGTTATAGACTTTTGGGAAAGATTACACGCTTTAGTTTTAAAGGAGTCATACCGGGTTGATTTTATCAGTTATCAAATAGAGGGGCCGGCTAAGGCCTGGTAGAGAGTGCACAGAGAGAAAATACTAGAGGGATTGGCCCCTATGAAATGGGATTAGTTATTTGAGCCTTTCATGACTTATTTTATCCCTTGGAGTATTCAAGAGGGACTTATGGATCAATTTTGTTGTTTGTAGTAGAGGTTTACATTAGCTACTCAGTATGAGGCCCGCTTCATAGATCTTTCTAAATATTCCACCACAGTTATGCTGAAAGAGGATGAGTGGACTCGCCACTCCGTAGTTGTATTGACGTCAGAGCTTTAGATTACAATTATATTTTTAATTTTGTAAGGCAGTACATTCCTGACGATTGTTAACCATCCATATTCTATGGTGAGGCACTATTCCGTGACCCAAGGGGAGGCAATAAGAGACAGTGCCATTAGGGAAACTTTAGGGGTTCTTATTTCCCTGAGAGATGGAAGGTTAGATGTAGGCCTCAGTAAAAGTAGGTCCTGCAGGGGAAGGTGATATGTCCAAATTACACCTCCAAAAGATGAATAAACGATCTTTGTAAAATATAGAAACCAACAAGGTTGGGTTGAATCCCACATGGAATTTGGTATCAAATTAAAGTCTAATGAGGATATTTAATCAATTAATTTATTATTTCTAGGAGAAATAAAAGTAAATAATAAGGTTTGTATCTTTAAATAGTAACAGTTTGCATATTATTTTAGAGATCAATATACATATTTCATAATGAATTTAAAAGTAATGAGAAAACCCAGGATTATTTTCACCATGAAATCAATAAATATGTGGATTATGAACATTATTAGTCTTGCAATCTTTCATAAGTGCATAGGTATCACTAATGATGTATTCATGTAAGTGTTTATCATCATATTCATAGATAAATCTCTTGTACACCTTCTCAGCCTATAAAAGAGTGTAATATTCCTAGATTGATAACTTTAAGATAACTATCCTAGTTACAACAATAATCATTAGGCGAGGATATATCCTAAATTTCTTATCATAATCTCAACTCTACTTTTAATCATATAGTTCATACTAATTAAACCTAGGCATATGCTTGTGATTGCAACCTACAAAAATTCAATTAACTTTACAGATTATGTAACTAGATCAATTGGCATAAGAAGCTGGCTTATGGATAATTTGTTAAAGGCTAGATAATCCATTTATTTCTTGGACAATGGCTAGTATTCTTAGATAGTCTTGATCTCCTTAGACAGTATAACTTGTGCTAACTATCCAAGGTTGTACGAAATATCCAATCTATCTTCAAAACTAGTTTTCTTTAGTAATCTTTTCCAAAGTTCAAAACTCAAACGTTACCTTGTTAAAATAAAAAAAACACATCAAATCACACTAAAGTTACTCAAGAACATACATATATTCATAGTTTTAAGTGAAATATGTGAACTCAAATACTGTCAAATCAACACCCTCAACCTAGTATATTTTCTTGTCCTCAAGAAAAAATACAACTAAACACGTAAAACCCGTATTAGAATTTAGCTTTGATAAGTAAATTATTTTGAAATATATCAAATTGGTTAACTACTTTTGTTTATTTACTGTAACTTTGAGATATGAAATGAATGACCTCTTACAAGGATTGTATCAACTGAAATTATTGTAGTAACTTATTTATGATTGACTTCGTAATCGATTTGGTATCACCAAAAATATGTCCCATACACACATATATTCTAATTTAACATGGGAATGGGAGACAATTCACGCACACTCAGAAAAAAATCTAATCGTCCACACAATAGCCATAGGCTTACTCTTATAAACTCTGACTTAGTATTTAGCTAGATAACTTGAATAACATCAGGACTTTGTTCGGCTTGTAATGAAGTTTGGAGTGCTGGTAGGGTACATTTTGGGAACTTAGTGACTAGCTCCTTTTCTCTCATTACCCCCCTTTTTTCTCTTTTTTAATAATTTGTTGTTTTACACTTATTTTCTGCTCATTCTGATTTATACATGTATGGCCTCCTCCCTTATATATAAATAAGTATATATATATATATATATATATATATATATAAGAAGGTTTCATAGTAGAAACCCTCAACCTAATTTTAAACTTCGGTTGAGGACATAATATTTACCACTGGAACTGGGCCAAGAAAGAGTTTTTATCACACATTCTACCATGTTGTTTCTCATACTGACATCTTCAACTCGTGTTTCAATGCCTGACTTGAAGTGCACAATATCCAAAAGAGAACCAGGTCCAAAACAAATTATTTTTAAATTAACACAGGGGTCACATGTGGTTGGTTTGAGATAATGGTTATATGTACAGAGCTCAACATAAGCATCAAACATGGAAACTCAACAGTAATTGGAGACACTTTTAAGGCTTTGTGAATAATAATAGAAGTCCTAGGATTATTTTTCAAGTCAACCTACTTTCTACTCAACTAAAATTTAACCGAGCAAGTTCTAGATATTATGTATATAAAAAGACAACTTTTTGCACCACAATTGCCACTTAGAGTTTGTTGTCATTTCCTAAGGTTTTACTAATGCTACTGTAGCCGTCATGGACCTCACGAATAGGGTTTTCAAGCCATACTTGAACCTGTTCTTAATATTCTTTATTTATGACATTCTAGCTTACTCTAGGAGAGAGGAGGAACATACAAACGATCTAAGACTTGTTCTTTAGACTCTTAGGGAATGTTGGATAGATGCTGAATTCTCAAATTATGTGTTTTTGGCTCCGGTCTTATTTTTATTGTTTATATAATTTGAGGGAATTTTGGTAGATTCGCAAAAATAGAATTAGTTACAAATTGGCCTAGATCAACCTATTTGTCATATATCCGTAGCTTTTTTGGTCTAGATGGGTATTACCGTGGTTTGCCTAAGGGTTTTCCTGCATAGCTGCTCTTTTGACATGTTTGAATTAGAATAATGGAAAATTTTATTGGTCATATGTATTTGGTAAAAGTTTTCAAGTGTTGAAAATTAGGTTGACTTTAGCTCTTGTGTTGACTTTTCTTGATGGCTCAAAGGTTTTTGAGGTTTATTGTGATGCCTCCAGGGTTGGTTTTGGTTGTGTACTTATGCATCATGATAATGTAGTGGATTATTCTTTGAGTCAACTTAATATTCATGAGAAGAACAATCCCACACATGATCTAGAGTTTGAAGTTATAGCCTTTGCATTGATGTTGTTAATACACTACTTGTATAGAGTGCATGTAGAAGATTTTGTTGATAATATGAGTTCTCAACATGGGTTCGAGTAGAAATATTTGACTCATCGTGATAGGAGGTGTATTGATTTGCTAAAGGATTATGATATAAATATTATGTATAATATGGGAAAGGCCAATGTAGTGACTGATGCTCATAGCAAGTTGCCCTTGGGTAGTTTGGCGCATGTTGATAATGAAAAGAGGGAGTTGGCTAGAGAGGTACATAGGCTTGAACATCTTGGGGTTAGATTGAAGGTTTCTTATAGTAGTAATATGCTTATCCAAAATGCTTCTGACTAATCTCTTGTGGTTGAGGTAAAGAGGAAGAAAGAAAGTGATCTGGACTTGGTTAAATTGAATGTTTCATACTTGAAACATAGAGACAAGCACTTCTCTCTAGGGGGAGATGGTGTTCTCTACTATGATGCTCGTCTTTGTGTTCCGGCTATAGCTTGGTTGAGGGTTATGATTTTTATATAGACTCACAGTACCATTTATTATTTTGTCACGACCTAATTTCGTGGATTATGATGCATCTACTATACAAGGACTAGGAGAACCAACCCCATAGTCCGTAACCAAAATAGAGGATTACTAAGCAAAATGCGGCAGGCACAAGGTTAAAATAGCCATATACAAGTGAATAAAATGGAAGTAAGTCTGTAAAAATAATATTCTCGAAACCCGGTATCAGTGTCATACAAACCACTATGTACAGAAAAAGAAATCATAGTGTTTAATACAACCGTATCTCTGAAATACATGGAGAACAAATAGAAATTCTAATGCCAAAGAGAAGCAGGTAAAGTCGGACGCCAAGCTCACCCTGAATCTCTGAGTAGAATATAGTCTACATGAATCGCAATCTGTTATCACGATCGTGCACCTGTACTCGAATCTGCACATGTGAAAGTGTAGTATGAGTGCAAGCTGCTGATGCAACTCTTATCCAATAGGATTCAAGGGCCCACTAGGCACATAGCAACAATAAAATTAGTAAACAACGAAATACAATAAAAAGGGGTCATAGAGGAAAATAGTACAATAAAGGAAGCTAGATACTCCAATAAGAATCAAGTACAGGTAGCCAGACATTGCTCGCTAATCATGTTATAAGATCTTAGTAAATGAAGAAAAACGTACCCGGAATCCTTGTAACAGTAAATGTGAATAATAATACTAAAAATTAAGAGTCAACAAAAGACAGGAGAAGAACATGGATGGTATACCGATAACCTCAAGTATAATTGAAAACTGATAAGGGTGTACCACGTACAGTAGCCTATATAAGCAACAAGGCTCATAAATACACTACCGTAACTACAGATTAAAGCAATAATATAATAAATAGGTTAAATACAAAAGTCACACTCATCGTAGGCCTTAAATCTCAGCTAGGGTACACTGAAGAAAACAAGTACAGAAAAGTAAATCCAAACACATGAATTAACAAGTCCTGTGTATACTTTTTCCCCGGCATCCGTAAGTCTAGCAGGCAGAACCCATGGAAGGCCAACTGAAATATTCTCGGTACATCTCCCCTTCCGCCATATACCGTCCCCCCTCCATGTCGCCATAATCCAGAGGCAAGGTCCATGGAGGTATGTCACCAAGTATAATCTCTAATATCATCATGACCTCACATCCTATAACACAGAGCCAGAAGGGTCTCAAAGACTGGCATCTCATGCCGAATATCAATAATATAATCAAGTCGTACTTGGAAAGTCAGGGCGTACGATTCCTCAATAGAGATGTATCACCAATAACGTCAAACAAACTATGTCATTAATGTCTCTATAACTATCAAATATGATAAGTGTCAAAAAGTTGTATTCAATACCATATGACAACGGACTCAAATGCCAGCGGTTGTACTTGCTATCGAATGGAATCACTCTCAAGTCCCAACATTTATTAGTCAAATGATATTTCACGATTCTAGGATGTAAATCCTTGGCTAAAACATGTATAAATAGTATTATTGGGTGCACAATATAACACTGAGTCTAAAACAGTAAAAACATTGTTACTTATATTATTATTAGAATATTACTATTTATTGATTCAAGACATTATTCATTTTTATTACTGAAATCATCCTCTAGCCATCATGGCTCAATACTCAGGTAGTGAAACTGACCTAGCCCTATTGCACTCTCATCAGAGCCATAGGGTCAACCTCTCGTGTCATAAATGCACAACACATCAACAAGTATATACAAAAACATGTGATCATAAAATTACAATAACCTATGCCTTATACAAGTATCTAGCCAACTTCTAAGTTACAGGCACCATATCAATTGGATGCAAAAATATAAATATCAACATGGAACGAATGAAAGAACGGTACGGGATCACTATATTCACCTTGATATCGAACCCACAGATATTACGTATTACAATTATTAAAGCTATAAACCTAGATATAGTCCCACAGAGCCTACTTGTGGTTTGACGAATAAGCGATGCAAGTTCACGAATAGCACTCCGATTGATATCAAACAAGCCCTAAATGATCCGAAACTTGCGTCAAACTATTTTATATGTTAATACAAGTCTAACGTTATAATTAATGCTAAGTGTTGGATTGGGCCTAAAACGGGCTTGCTGGGCCCATGCATATGAACTAAAAATAAACTTTATTATAGGTGCTCAAAAAATGATCATAATCCATTACGGAAAGGGCTTCAAAACAGGCTAGGAAGATTTGACCACAAAGTGGTCAAAGATGCAATTTTTATAGATTAAACATTGAAATTTCGTTGTGTTAATAATACTAGAAGAAAAGTATATTAGGGAAAAGATGAATTACACAATAATATACAAATTATTGCATAATTTTATAAAATTCATAAATTGGGGGTCATTAATGGAAGAACCCAAGAATTTTATGAACTAGAGTGAAGGAGAACATACCAGAGGTATGAACAATGCAAGGAACCTTTTGGGAATTTTATCTTTAAGATTGAATAGGTTTTTCTCAAGTTTTTGGCTTAGAAATTGGGAGAAAGGTCGAGATTTCGATTTTCTAAACAGAACGACTGAAGGAGTCGCATCTATTTAAAGTCACTGCTAACCTCACCGGGGTGCCCTCAAGGGTTGCTAGGGCGACCTTGCTAGGGCGGGAATTGGGGTCGAATGTGCGAATATGTGTCCCAGGATCTTCCTCTGCTAGTGCAGGAATATACGCATAGGGGAAAAAGATGCAAGGGAAACACTTTGTTGCAGGGGCAACCTTCGCAGGTGCGGGCCAACCATCGCTGGGGCGGTCTGTACCTGCATTTTTATACCAGTTCGACTCAAGAACTCTAACGTGTCTAGAATAAGGTTTTTGCATCGAATCTCAATTTACCAAATATGTAAACAACATGGAAACAACATCTCGAATCTAATGGAATTGATGAAACGTTCATCCGAGGTAGTTTAAGCAAAATGACTCCTCAAACCAAAGATAGCCAAAAGAACGACTCCACCTAGGTACTCAAATTTACACCGGGCATACCAACAAAAACACCAACAATCTTTATAAGCTAAATTCACCACTTCAGAGATAAGGGAAGAATCATAATTCCAATTCGACACTCCGAACATCAAAATACCACTCCACCTCCACTTTAGAATTTAAACTTAACTAAAAATTCATAATTTGGCATAAATTGCAAACGGAAACTCCAAAATAAAAACATAAGGTCAATCTTGACTTTGTTTATTATTCCGACACTAACAAAACCGTCAAAATTTAATTTTAAGTTAGTCTTCAAAGAAAGTTGACTTTGGTCAACTAGTACTTAGTTTTAAGCTCTAAAACAGGCAATTTGAGATATTTCTCAACTGAGTCGTCAAGGATCCAAAATACCGGTCCCACTAAGTCATAAATGGCATATGGCAACTGCCAAAATGCTCTAAAATGCAAAACTCTGCATAAATTTCATAAATGACCATGAGGGTCATCACAACATCCACTACTAAAAGGACTTTCGCCCCCGAAAATCATGTAAAAGCATGAAATAAAAGGGAAGAGAATGTACCTGATGCCTTAAACAGTTGTAGATATTGCTTCCGCATCTTACTCTTGATCTCCCAAGTAGCTTCCTCAACTTGATGGTTCCTTCACTGAACCCTAACTACTGGAATCTCCCTAGACCTTAATTTTCTCAGATCCTTAGCCAAAATTTTCACAGGCTCTACAACAAAAGACAAATTTTTATCCAACTGCACTAAATCCTCTTGAATGACATGAGACTGATCGAGAATATTGTCGCAACATCGAAACATAAAATATCGGATTAACAGCTGAAAGCATATGAGGTAAGGCCAACCTGTAGGAAATATCCCCAACTCTCTCCAAAGTCTCTTATAGCCCAATATACTTGGAACTAATCTTGCCATGCCTGTCGAACCTCATCATACCGTGCATAACAGATATCTACAGAAACACTATCACAGACTCAAAACTCTAAGACAGGAAGCTTACGATAAGTGTAGCTTTTTTGCCTACTTTGTGCTTCCGTAAATCTATACTGAATCAACAAAACCTGATCAGGTGAATCATGTAACAATTCTATAGACTAGATTCTCGACTCAAAACCATCAAACACCCCAAGAGGTGATCTACACCGCCTACTGTATAATGCCTCAAATCGTGTAATCTCAATGTTGGAGTCATAGCTATTATTATAAGCTAACTCAAAAAATGGTGGTTACTGATCCCAAGCACCCCTAGAGTTAATCACACAAGCACTCACCATATCTTCTAACACATAGATAGTCCACTCAGACTATCCATCAGTCTACGGATGAAAAGTTATTCTCAGATGCACCTCGGAACCCAAATATTATTAAACAGACTTCTAAAACTGTGAAGTAAACTAGGTGCCTATGTCAGAACTGATAGATACAGGAACACCATGCAATATAACCACCTCACGAATGTGATTTGAGCTAGACACTTAGCTTTTAGCTGGTCACTTGAATAAATAATAGTAAGTAGCAGCTAATGTTGTTTTTATTTACAGGTTTCATGGCTTAACAAGTATTTAGTAAGTAGCTTTCTTGTAAGAGGAGTGAGTATGAATGAACTACGCTGACTTGGTCAGTCTATCAATAATGACCCAATTAGTATCAAAACCTCTGCTAGTCCCCTGCAACCCAAAAACAAGGTCCTTAGGCACCCACTCCCACTTCCAAGCCGAAATAGGGAGTCTCTGCATCAAACTACCAGGTTGCTAATGCTCATAATTAACTTGTTGACACTTTAAAAACTTATAAACATACTCAGGAAAATCCCTCATCATTCTACTCCACAAATACAACTGTCGTTGATCTCGGTACGTCTTTGTTTCCTCATGATGAATAGAATACTTGGAAATGTGAGCCTCACATAAGATCAAATGCACCAAGTCATCAACCTAAGGTACACAAATGTGACCATCATACTGAAGTATCTCAACTGAATCAGTAAAATCCATGGTTGTCTCTTCGATTAATACCTGATCACAAAGAGCAACTAAACTTTCATCTTTGAACTGCTGCTGCTGAATCTGATCTAACATAGAATATTTGGCCTCAACACATGCTAACACTTATTTGTGGTCTGATAGATCAAGCCTAACATACCTATTAACCAACGATTGAACTTTCACCACCAATAGCCTCTTAGAAAAGAACATGGCTACCTATACTGACTGCTTTACGGCTCAAGGCATCAGCCACAACGTTTCCCTTGCCCAAGTGATATAGAATGGAATGTCATAGTCTTTGAGTAACTCAATCCACCTTCTTTTTATGGAATTTAACTCCCTATGACTTATAATGTAACAAAGACTATGATGGTAAGTAAATATCTCACACTGAACTCCATACAGATAATGCCTCTAGATCATAAGTGAAAACACTATAGTCGCAAACTCTAACTCATGAGTGGGGTACTTACGCTCATAAACCTTCAGCTATCTTGAGGCATATGCAATGACTCGACTCTGCTGCATTACAACACAACCCAAAACAATACCAGAAGTGTCACAATGCATAGAGAATCCTTGACCCTTCACTTAAAAGGCCAAAACTTGCATTGAAGTCAACAAGTTCTTGAGCTTCAAAAAGCTCATTTCGTAATATTGTGACCATTGGAAAGTAACATCCTTCCTAGTCAATTTAGTTAAAGTTTCTTCAATCAAAGAGAACCCTTCGACATAATGCCTATAATACCCAGCCAAGCCAAAAAACTCAAAATCTTAAAAACAAAAGTTGGCCTCGACCAATCATGCACTACTTGAATCTTTTCTGTATAAACTTTTATTCTATCCTTGGACACTACATGCCCAAAAAATGCAACGGTCTCCAACCAAAACACGCACTTTGAGAACATGGCATAAAGTTTGTGTTCTCTTAGTGTCTGAAGAATCAACCTCAAGTGTTTCTCATGATCGTACTTGCTTTGCAAATCCACAAAGGTGTCGTTAATTAACACAATCATGAGCAAGTCCAGATAGCGATTGAGTACCCTACGCATCAAGTCAATAAAGGTTGCTAGAGCATTGGTCAACCTAAAAGATATAACTAAAAATTCATAATGAACATATTGGCTCCTGAATGATATCATGGGTATATCCTCTATTAAAATCCGTAGTTGATTGTAGGCAGACCTCAAATAAATATTAGAGAACACTGCTGCTCCTTGAAGCTGGTCAAACAAATCATTAGTTCTTGGCATAGGATATTTGTTTTTTCAAAGTAAGTTTTTTCAGTTGCCGATAATCAATTCACATTTTCATAGTACCATCCTTCTTTTTCACAAATAGAACTGGTTCAACCCAAGGTGACATGCTGGAATAAACAATGACTTTATCTAACAAACCTGGAGCTAAACCTTCAGCTTTCTTAACTCTGCAGAAGCTATATGATACTGAATAATAGAAATGGCTGTGTGGCTAGCCTTAAGTCAATAGAAAAATCTATATCCCTCTCTGGTGCTAGGCCTGGTAGGTCAGTCGGGAATACATAATGGAACTCAGAAACAATAGAAATAGACTTAGGAGCAGGAGGGTTGGCCTGAATATCATGAACATATGCTAAGTTTGCAAAACAACCTCGCCCTACCAACCTCCCAGCCTAAAGGCAAGAAATAAAGTCTGTCGGTGTGTGGCTACTAGAACCCTGCCACACAATCGGAGATGAACCTGTTACTGCTAAGGTGATGGTCTTGGCGTAATAATAGAAAACCACACAATGAAGGGATAGCCAATCCATACCATGAATAATATCAAAGTTCACCATATTTAACAACATTAATTCAGCCTAGGTGTCTAATCCGACAATAGAAATAATATATGATCGGATCACCCAATACACTACTAAAGAATCCCCTATGGGGGTAGCAACATGCATATATATAGAAAGCACGTCACTAGGAAATACTAGACTGGGTGCACAATAGGATGACACATATGAAAAAGTAGACCCATGGTCAAATAATGCTGACACATGTATGGACCACAAAAAAATCAAAATTGTAATCACAGCATCAGTTCGAGCAGGAATAACATATAACTGGCAATCACCTCTATGAAGACTACTACTGCTACCACCGCCCCTACCATGCTGTCCACCACCTCTGTAACCATATTGTGCCCCATATATAGTTGGTGGAGGCACTAATCTCAATGGCTATGCAAACTGAGGAGCAAGTTGAATAATTCCCTTCTACAGACAAAATCTAGCATAATGGACCAAGAGTCCACTCTCACAACATGGCCTAGATGGACTACTCTATCGGGATCCTCTACTAGAACCCATTTGACTACCTTGGTGTGATGATCCATCCACTCATGAATACAGTATAGGAGATGGAGATGAAACCTGCAGTGACGTCTGCATAGGCCTGCTAGAATAGCCCTATACCTAAATAAACTAACCACTCACCTGATATGTGGAAAAGGCAACACTGTGGGTCTACAATATACCCATGTTAGTCAACCTCTATTCACACTCAATGATGAACTCATGGGCATCCTCTCTTGGGCCTCTAATAAATTCAGATGGATCAAACCTCAGGAGCTTCTATTCTGAATCTGTCATAGTTGATTGTTTATCAATAGCAGAAGCAATGGTTTGCATTGGAAGAACCTGGACAGGTGTTGATGTCTCTGTTGGAACAACCGATGGTACTGGCTACACTTTAGGACTACAACTATAGGGTGTGATACTGGAACTGCTAGCAGTGTTCCCTCTATAGAAGAACCATTGAAAGCACTAAGTAGCTCCCACAGTACGTTAAGAATATCAAGAGAAGGCGTTGTTTTAGGTTATAAAATAGGTCTTCTACAGGCGCTGTAGCTGATGCTGCAACTTGCTGCAGGCACTGGCAAAACATCAAAAGTTATGGTTGGAGTAGGCACTTCTGCAAGAGCTCTAGCTATCTTGTTGGCTGCTGAAGAACGTGTATGAGGCATCTGCAAAAGAGTGATGACA
>JBDJHY010616154.1:2104-16322 GCA_039654485.1 Withania somnifera | reverse complement strand
TCTACAAGGGAATTAAATTAGCCCAAACGACATCACCAGAAACTTATAAGGCCCCTAATTCATCCAAAGGGTTGTCTTCGAGAAATCCTCAGTCCATATCCTAAACTGATGGTAGCCATATCTCAAGTCAATTTTAGAGAACATTCTGGCACCCAGTAGTGGTCAAATAATTCATTAATACGTGGAAGGGGATACTTATTCTTAATAGTCACCTTGTTTAGGTTCCTATAATCAATAAACATACAAAGTGACCCATCTTTTTCCTACACAAATAATACTAGGGCACCCTATGAAAACACACTAGGATGGATAAAACCTCTATCAATAAAATGCTGCAACATAACACTCAACTCACGAAGCTCTATTGGTGCCATACAATAAGGAGCAATGGAAATGGATCTACCCAGCTTAACCTAAATAGAAAAATTAATATCACGCTCGGGTGGAAAGTTGGGTAAATAGATAAGAAAAACATCCACTAACTCACAAACCATAGACACAGACTCAAGAGAGGGATAAACAAGGGATTCCTACCTTTAGCCAGTGGTACTGCTTGTAGTAGCTGGGCAGGCAATGTTGCGGTCTAAATAACCTTACATAAGGGAAATCTCTAGGAAAGTGGCCCTTATCCCTACAATCAAAGAAACTTTCTACATAAAGATCTCCGGTAATAATGGTATGGGCTCTAAAATAATGACCCACCTCTATGCACTCGAAATAACCACCCCGTCTTTGGCCTAACTACGGGGACCCTCAATATGGCCTCGTGAACCTGAAACTATCCCCCTAATGGTCTAGCTTCTTATTTTTCTATCATAAGTCTGTAACAAATACTGGTACTAATGGTTCACTGACCTCCCCTACAATAATATCGGCCTCTGTACATAGACTGTAATAACTACACTGGTGGCATTATCTCTTTCTGGTTCCTCTTAAGCCTCACGAGCTACAGTCTCTATGTTATAGGAATAATTGGTAATATCTAGAAGGACCTCTTCAACACTAACATCCACTTAGCATTACCTTGCAGGTCCAAAATCAACCCATTGTCAAGGCGGAAAGCCCACTCCTCCTGGGTAGGAAACAACACACCAGCATGTCTAGAAAGCTTAGCCTTAGACTAAAAAACTAGCATAGTACCCTACAGCCTACAAACTGAGCTCTTAATTCCTCTCATGCACTCTTGGGTACGTATTGGGCCATGAAGGCCTCTCGAAACTGTCCCTAAGTTAGTTGGGGTGAACCCAGTGGCCTACAATCTCTAAAAACCCTAAACCAATAAGTAGCAGCACCCTCATGACACTAAGAAGTAAGCGATAAACTCAATCACTCCTTATAGATAGCGATAAACTCATGAGATTCCTTCCCCAATACTCTAGAGAACCTAGTAGGGGAAACTTGTAAAAAGTGGTCTAATATCTTCCTTACCTCAGAAGTTGGTATAGCAGGAGCTGGTGCAAATATAAATGTAGTTGTATTCTGAGCTGGTATGGTAGGCGGTATAGGTGGTGCTAATAGGGCCATAGATATTATGCGAAGGCAGCGCACCCTATATTTCTTCCTAAGAAGAATACTTTGACCTATGTGTCAGTTCCCCTATGATCATGTATCATAACAAGTCTCCAAAGCGGTAGGCAGTGGATGGGCAAACTATGGTGGGGGTGAAGGAGTTTTCAGCAACTGTGTTGTGGTTGGAGTGGTAACAATTGGTGAAGCATCCCCCACTACCCCCTTCTGATCTGTAGGGAACGGTTTTGATCAACAGACGTACCTTAGGTGCGCACCATCTGCGAAAGAATGAAGCTAAAGTGAGTTTTTCAAAAACGTTATGAATATCAATGCACGAAAAGAATCAAGAGATAAAATATTTCCAAAGGTAATACATATACTCATTAATATTGGATACATACATCTACATATCAATCCTTGAGACTCTACTAGGTTCTTGCTACAATGCCATAAGATCGGTGAAACTAAGCTCCTCTAATACTACACTATCATGACCTGAAATTTGGATCGTAACATATAGAATATTTAAAAATAGTACTTTACTCAGTATGTGGTGGCTTAAGAAATTTTTTTTTGATTATACTAAAGTTGTCCGAATACATATTACTAGTATCATGTTCTTATCATATGGTGGCCTCATCATCAGCATACATTAATATTTCATGGATTTTACTTGTGCCTCTAGGGATATATACATATACAATTTCCTTTGGGACTATCAATATATAGTTACCTTTGGGGCTATTGAAGTATATTGATACCTATGGGCCCATGATGAAGCCTTTTCACTCACAGGGTATAATAATGGCCTAGAGGGTTATGTGATACCTTAAAGGCTATGTTAATACCTAAGAGAACTATGTGATGCCTATGGGGCTATGTTGATGCTGAAAAGGGCTATTTGATGCTTATGGGGCTATATGATTCCTATGATGCTACATTGATACCTAAGATGTCTATATAATGCCTATAAAGCTCTGTTGACACCTAGAGGTGTATATGATACCTACAGGGCTATGTAATGACTTACAGGTCTATTAAAAAGTAGTGAACACCTTTTGGGTAGTTCCTATGGGGCTATATGGATTTAAAAATTTCATTCATATCGATGTGTATAGTTCCTATAGGGATACTGAGAAGTAACAACTGCCAACGAGGCTAAGGAATTATTGATAGGGGTATATTGGCTGAATTGATACCTCCTAGGCTTATTGGTCCTTATAGGTGGTCTAGTTTATAATTTGTACCTAATGTGCTTCTAGGGGCCGATTATGTTATTGTTTGATTATTTTTGTGTGATGTGTATAAATAATAGTTAGGTTATATTGTGATTATTCTTAAACCTTCTTCGTTAGTGCATTTGGTATTTGATGATATTAGTTAGTTTGGTTCATTTTAGTTAACTATTGATTTAGCTATGGTTTTATGGTTTTAGACATTATATGTTCCGGATAACCTCTGTATATCTATGAAACTTTATAATATCAGTTCAAACATTTATAAATTCAAGAGTAGGTAAGTATGTTCTGACAACAACTAGAATCCTTACCTAAATAATTGAAGCATTTATAAGATAACTTTTAGTTATTTAATTGCCTTATATACTTGGTAAATTCTTTCGTATTGACACCTTATTTCCTGGGGATGTTGTATGCATGCCTGTAGGTCTAGAAAGATTACCATATAGACCTTCTCAATAGCATCAATCGATCTCCAAAAGGTTTGCTAGCCCTTTCTATCAGAGTTTTCAGAGTTTCTAAGTTTTGTTAGCTTTTATTATAGATAGCTTTTGGGTTAGTTGGGGTCTTATCTCATCAGGTACTATATTCATAAAGGTATTTGGACTAGTTTATTGGGTTTTATAGCTACTTTGGTGACCATTTTAGACTTCAATGTTCATTAGTTGTAGCATGTTGTCCCAGTTGGGGATTGTTGTTGTATTTGATAGTCATTGACCTATTTTCCTATCTTAAATATTATATACCTATTTATGATGTCTTAGATAACAAAAAAAATAGTTGTGTATACCAGCTATTACTTTATATGAACTATTAGAAGTAGTTGTATACTTTGTAGAGATATTGACAAGGGTCTTCACTATAGAAAAAAAAGAATTTTAGCAGAAATAAATATGTACTTTAAAAAGAAGGCTAAAGCTTTTACTGAAATCAATTAATTACTGTTTTATCCAATATCTCCATAACCTTTAGTGGAATTTATCAAAGAGTGTCGATGTGTAATGATCACAAATAAATGCCCCTAAAAATATGGTTTAGCAGCAATTAGGATTTTTCCACTAACTAATTACCAATAAATATCTCTTTTCATATGTTGGTTGCTAGTTATGGCCTTATATTTAAGTTGAGATATACTTGTTTGTTGTCTTGATTAAGTGTGGATACAATTCTCCACTAGTAGATATCAGTAGGGTAATCTCGGGCGTATGTTTTGGCTTAGGTTCCATTTTCACTCCTAGAATTTGAGGCATGACATGTTTATGCCAATCGGTTGTCTATTCTAGATTGAAGAGTTTGTCATAATTATATTGTACAATTTTGTAATAGTGATACATTGGCTGACCTTACTTAGAAAATGTAGAGTTTGATGTTATAATGGGTATAGATTGGTTGGTTTCTTGTGATGACTTGACATATGCTGAACTACGAGGGTGTATTTCAATTTTTCAAAAGAAGCAATCCTTTAATGGAGAGGTAATGTTGGGGAACCAAGAAGTAACTTTATTTCTTATCTTAATGCAAATAAGGTGATTTCTAAGGGATACATAAGTTTCTCTAGTAAGAGTAGGGGATGCAGATATGGAGCCATCAACTCTTCAATTTATTCTAGAAGTGAAATGACTTTTTCATGTGTTTTACGAAGACCTCCTTAGTATTCCTCTAGAAAGAGAAGTAGAGTTTTGTATTGATGTGATCCTAGACACTTAACCTATCTCTATCCTCCATAGAATTATTAGAATTGAAGGAGAAATTAAAAGACTTCTTAGTAAAGGTATTCATAAGTCCTAGTATGTCCTCTTGGCGTGCATCAACATTATTTGTACGCGATAAATATGGTACATAGTGAATGTGTATTTAAAACTAATAATGCAATAATTAAGAATAAATCGCTCCTCCATAGAATAGAATTGATGATTTTTTTGGTTAGTTAGAGGGTGGTAAGTGTTTCTCCAAGATTTATTTAAGGTTAGATTATCACCAAGGTTCTAAAATAAAGATACACCTCGGACATTTTTTCGAGTTTGGGAAATTTTACAAATTTTTTTGTTAATTTCTTTTTGTGTGACCTTGTTTGCAATAGAAAAGATATGACCACACTATCGAAGAAGGATTTGGTGGTCCATGTTGATTCCAGAACCTTTTCCAAGCTCACCAAGGATTACTACTGGGCAGGTCGAATAACTTTTTGTCATTCATGAATGGTTTTTGGAATTCATGAATGGGTCGTCGTATTTATGAAGATACAGTGTAGGTCATCTTCGTAATTGCAATTTTTTGAATTTTGAAGCACGAGTTATGGTTATTTTATGGGGTTTTTGAATATTCTTCAATGGGGTAAGTGACTAACCTTGTTTTTTTATGATTCCCCAATGATTTGTCATTAATATCATTAAATTGCGATGAACAACAAATATATTTGTGGGTCTTCTTTTCAAAAACACAAAAGTATGCAAATTGATTATTTGAGGTCCAAATGGAGATGCGCTTAAAAAAATAATATTTGAGTGCTTCATCTTATGGGTAAAGTAAGTTCGAATGAGTTTTCTAGTTTCATCAAAAAGTTTGAGGGTTGACCTTTTTTCCAAATGTTTGAAACAAACTTTTATACTAAGATATATTTAAATTGACATGTAATACCATATACATATACCTTTAATAGATTGGGAGTATTCTGAGGCCACTCAAAAAGAGGAATTTTGTGTTGTGATTTTCAGTGGCTTGGATTTTAGTTTTGAGGTACATTATGTTTTTTTCATGCCCTCGCATATGCTCTGTATGGACATGGTGCTCAAAATCCCCAAGTATCCTCAGTTAACCCATGTAATTGGCAATGGATCTCATATTAAGTAAATCGTAAGTATAAGAAGTAAATACTACTATGATAGGCAAAGTGCATTAACCAAAAATAGATGGAATCTGAAAAAACAGCTGGCTGTAATCACGGCCGAGAGCCTGTACTTGGATCTGTACATATGCAAGTGTAGTATGAGTAAAAGCTATTGAAGCAACCCGTACCCAGTAGGATTTGAGGGCCTAATAGGCATATAACAATAATTAAAGTAGTAAATAACAGAATACAATAACGGGGGTCACAAAAGCAAATAGAAAAATAGAGAAAGCTAGCTACTCAAATAAGAATCAAGTACATATAGACATGTATCACTAGCTAACATAAAAGGATCTCAGGCAATGAAGGAAGACGTACTCAGAATCCTTGCAAAAATATATGTGAATAATAATATAATAAATCAGGAGACATAAAGAGACAGGAGTAGAGCATGGACGATATACCGGCAACCTCAAGTAAAAGAGTAAATGGCTGAATAAGAGTGTAATGAAAAAAATCCCACATAGCATGATGCATCCATTAACCAACAATAATAACTAAGCAGTGATAGGAATAATAAAGTAATCCAAATAAATGCTGTCAAGTCCCCAGAAAGAAGTGCAACATATACCAAAAAACATGCTCATCGTAGGACTTACATCTCAGCCAAGGTACACTGAAGAAAACAAGTACAAAAAAGTAATACAAACACATGAAGTAACTAGTCCTTTGTATGAATCTCCTCCGGTACCCATAGGTCAAGCAGGTAGAACCCATAAAAGACTGTACTCACTGTCGATCTGGGTAGGACTCAAGTGCCAGTGTTAATTAGTCAAACTAGGGTGTAAAGCCTCGACTAAAATAAGTAAAAATAGTATTACCGAGTGCTTGATACCATGTCGAGTCTAAAATAGTTAAAAGGCCATTTAGTTATATTATTATTAAATATTCCACTTCCTTAACTGATATCATTTTTTTTACCATTGTTACCAAAATCAGTCTTTAGCCTCTGCGGCTCAAAAAATAAAGTGGTGATACTGGACCAACCCCAATGCACTCTCATCAGAGCCAAAGATTTCATGAATGCAAAACATATCAACCGGTATATCTCAATATATGATTATGTCATAGCAATTTCCTATGGCTATATAGGTATCTTTAGCCAATTTCTAAGTCACCGACACCATATCAATCGGATGTCAAAACATGAATATCAATATGGAATGGATGAAAGAAGGGTACAATATCACTATATCCACCTAGATATCCAACTAATGGATGCTATTTATTATAATTATTAAAGTTATAAGCCCAGAGATAGCCCCACGGAGCCTACCTATCATCCGACGATAATGTGTTGTAAATTCATGAATCTTACTCCGACTGACGTCAAATGATCTCTGAATGATATAAAACTAGAGAAAAAGTAGTCTATATATTAATACTAGTCTAATGGTATAATTTATACTAAACTCCATACTGGGCCTAAAATCAGACCTAGAACAGGCTTGTGGTGCCCGCTCGCCAGAGCGGAAAATAAATTTCATTATAGGGTTCCCAATGTTACCAGGAGCCCATGCTTCAAAATTTAGCACAATTCAAGTGTGGTAAGGGCTTCAAAACAACCCAAAAAGATTTGACATAGTACAACAAACTACCAGTTGAAGGGAGTACCTTGCCCCACCACAAGCTCGGTACCTAACAAGCAACCTAGTGGATCTAGCTAAGTAAGTTATGTCATAATAATTCCTTTTTGGAACCATGTTATCTTATGGTTGGGAATATAGTTCACCAAAGCTCGTCGCTAATAGAGACAAGGATATACCTCCAAACTATGTTGCATCCCCATAACTGCAGGATACTTTATTGAAGGTTCTTGGGGCACTTAAGAGTTTAGCTCAAGGCAGTATGCTGTAGGGTTCTTAGAATAGGATAGGGGAGAAAACTCCAAATCTTTGAGTTATTCCAGTTATACATGCGTCGGTGGGGCAGTCACTAGTAGTTCTAGGGCAACTAGCCTAGACACCCATGAGTCAGGTTCCAATAGGCCTGGCGCCTATAGTTATAGGCTAGGTGGGACATCCACCTATGGTATGATCATTGCTAAGATGTCTGATAATCAACAACAGGGACATAAGAGGTTCCGCATGATAGAACCACCTTAGTTTCATGGGTGCAGGGAGAGGACCCATTTGAGTTTGTCACCACATATCATGAGTTGCTCCAAAGTGTGGGTATGGTACAATCACATGGGGTAGATTACACAGTTATGTAGCTTTGAGGGTCATCCTGATAGTGGTGGCATTCTTACTTTGATTCTAGACCGGTTGGATCTCCTCCTATGACTTGGGAGATGTTTTTTCAAGAATTTGTGGATAGGTATGTTTCCTAGAGTTTGACGAGTTGAGACAGGAGGGCATGTTAACTGATGACTATGTATCTTGCTTTTATGAGCTTTCTAGGCATGATTTGTCTATCTTACCTGACGAGCAGGAAAAGATACATAGGTCTATGAGAGGTTTGATCCCGTATCTTTAGACTTTAGACTTCAGACTTTAGTATTCATAGCTTCTCATATACCAGGGGCTACTTTTCCTAGTGTGGTTGAGGCAACTAAAGGGTTTGAGTAGTTGCATAGATGTCATACCAGTGATAGAAGGGGAAAGAGAACCCATTCTTGTGGTTAGTTTTTTTTATTGATCATCTGGAGGAAAGGGTTCCCTTATGCATAGTGGTCATTTTCATCGTCAGGTACTATTCCAGGTATCTATGCAGATATTGGGTGCTAGCCAGTCAGTTTAGAGTGCCTCTAGTCTAGTACTGAGTCTCTATGAGTCTTACAAAAGGGGTTTGAGCTGAGGTGTCCATTCGAGGTTTTAATGTTCATCATATTATACATCATCTTCGTGTTCTTTTATTACTTGTGGAGAGATTGGTGGTAGGTAGAGGTTCTTTCCCAAGAGCATACAGATTGAGTCTCAATAGGCTTCTTAGGCCTCACATGTATAGATTATCGGCGCCTATTGGTAGAGGTAGAGGAAATAGATAGGTGGAGGTAAACATTGTGGTAGAAGTGCACATCAGATAGGTAGGTGTCAGAGTCTTTCTTCTATTCAGCCTAGAATTAGGCACACGCAGCTTTCGTTCGGTACAATGTGCTTTTCTTTGGAGAACTAAGGTAGAGTCTTTCGTTGTCGTGATTATAGGTATTATCCCAGTTTTCTCTAGGCCTACATCAATGTTATTTAATATGGGATCTGTACATTCCTATGTATCTTCATATTTTTTTAGTTGGTTGTGACATGTTATCTAATGCATTACCTACCCTTCTTTATGTTTCTACTCCTTTGGATGAGTCTTTAGTGGTGAATTAGGTGTACAATCTCGTTTGGTAGTCTTTTCAGGGTATGAGACTTGGGTAGACATGATCTTACTTGACATGGTAGACTTTTACATCATTTTGGATATGGATTTCCTTAATCCTTATCATGCTATTCTAGATTTCCATGCCAAGACTATTATAGTATGCATGCCTTGTATTTTGAGGGTTGAGTAGAAGGGTACATATGGATCGTATCCTCGTAGGGTTATGTATTTTATTCAGGCTTAGAGGTTGATTGGGAAGGGGTGTATGTGTTATTTACCTTTGTGGAAAATGCTCATATTTATCTTCCTTCCTTAGAGTCGTTTCTTGTGGTTAGTGAGTTCGTTGATGTGTTCCCAATAGACCTTAATGGTGCCCCTCTTGATAGGTATATTTCTTTTTGTATTGATTTGGAGCCGGGCACTAAGCCCATTTCTATTATTCCTTACCATATGGCTCCTACTGAGTTAAAGGAATTGAAGGAGCAGTTATAGGACTTTCTTAGCAAGGGTTTCATCCATCCTACTGTATCACCTTGGGGTGCACACTAGTATTGTTTGTGATCATAAAAATAAGTATCCTTTGCCTCGTATTAATGATTTTTTAGACTAGCTCCAGGGAGCCTCCATTTTTTCTAATATTTACTTGAGATTTGGGTACCATCAGTTGAGGATTAGATCTTTGGATATTTCAAAGAAATCATTTTGTACTAGATATGGGCATTACGAGTTCTTGGTGATGTTTGTTGGGTTTACTAAAGCCCAATTGTATTTATGGAATTAATGTATAGAGTATTTAGTCCTTACTTGGATTTGTTTGTGAGTTTATTCATTGATGATATGTTAGTTTATTCCAAGACTGAGGCTGACCATGTTTAGCATTTGAGTATATTGCTTCAGAGGTTGATATACAAGAAGCTATATGCTAAGTTCTTGAAGTGTAAGTTTGGGTTGAGTTTAATGGCATTCTTAGGAGATGTGGTTTCCAAGGAGGGTATTATGGTCAAACCGAACAAGATTATATCTGTTCATGATTTGGTAAGGCCTACATCACTGACTGAGATTTGAAGCTTCATTGGTTTGGCTAGGTAGTATAGGAGGTACGTTTAGGGTTTTTCTTCTATTGCTGCTCCATTGACTAGAATAACTAAGAAACATGTTCCTTTTAAGTGGTCTGGTTAATGGAAGGAGAGCTTTTAAAATCTCAAGCCATTACTGATGTCATCTCTTTTTCTTACTTTGCCCGTGGAGGGTAAGGTAGTAGCTTGTGATTCGAGGTTGTTGAAAGTGCATGAAATAAACTACCTTACTTATGAATTAGAGTTGGCAATGGTGGTGTTTATTTTGCATTTGTGAAGACATTACTTATATGGAGTGCATTGTAAGGTGTTCACCAGCCATAGGAGCCTTTTGTACATCTTCAGCCAGAAGGACTTTACTTGAGGCACCAACATTGGTTAGAGTTGCTTAAGGATAATGACATTAATATTTTGTATCACCCGAACAAGGAAAACATTGTGGAAGATACCCTAAGTCGAAAATCCTCTAGCATGGGTAGTTTGGATTGCATTCGGGCTGAAGAGTGGCCTATGGCTAGAGATCTTCAGAGTCTAGACAAAAACTAGGTTAGATTGTAGATTTTGAATAATGGTGGTGTGCTTTCATATGTAGAGGCGCATTTTCCATTGATAGAGTAGATTCGTACCACTTAGTTTGATGATGACAAGTTGAGTATCATTCATTATAAGGTGCTGATTGGTGAGGCCAAGACGACCAAGTTGGATTCTAAGGGTATTTTAAGGATTAGGGAAAGTATTTGCGTCCCTAAGTCCAGTTATTTAATGAGATTAAACTTAGAGGAATCCCAAAATTCTGGATATTCCATTCATCCAGGGGCGGCGAAGATGTATCATCATCTGAGTTAGCATTATTAGTGGTATGGTATGAGGAAGGATATAACTGACTTTTTTCTACATACATAAACTGTCAACAGGTAAAGTTTGAGCATTCGAGGCCATGTGGTGTGTCACAAAGGATGCCTATACCATAGTTGAAGTGGGAGCATATAGTCATTGATTTCATTATTGGTTTGCCTACTACTTCAGGTTGTTATGATTCCATTTGGGTGATAGTTGATCATTTGACCAAGTCTTCTCACTTTATTCCAATGAAGGTTCGATACAATGCTCAGGAGTTGGCAGAGATTTACATTAGTCAGATAATGTAGTTGCATAGTACCCCTATCTCTATCATATCTGGCCGAGGCACACAATTTACTTCACTCTTTTAGAGTAATATTCAACATGGGATGGGTACTCAACTTGATATAAGCACAACATTTCATCCTCAAACCAATAGACAGTATATACATGCTATTTAGGTTCTTGAGGAAATGTTTCAAGCTTGTGTTACTAACTTTGGTGGTCGTTGGGATTGATTCTTACCGCTCGCAGAGTTTGACTATAGCAACAGTTACTATTTGAGCATTCAGATAGCACCTTTTGAGGCATTTTATGACAGGAGGTGTATGTCTCTTAATGGTTGGTTCGAGACTTCTGTGGAGAATCCATGGAGTATAGATTTTTTGTATGAATCCATTGATATATTTAGATTGATTTAGACTCGATTAATTTATTTCTAGAGTAGGCCGAAGAGTTATAATGATAAGAGGGTTAGGCCATTAGAGTTCATGGAGGGTGATAGAGTATAGTTGAAGGTGTCACCCATGAAGCGTGTGATTAGATTTGGGAAGAAAGGGAAATATAATCCTTATTTTTATTAGTCCTTTTGAGATTCTAGAGTAGAAGGGAGATTTTTATTACGAGTTAGCTTTGCCACCTTGGTTGCCCGAGGTGCATTCGATGTTTCATGTCTCTATGCTTTAGAGGTTTATGCCTTATAAGTCTCATGTACTTTAGTGGGATGCTTTATGTTTGAACCCATACTTATTATTTGAGAAGGATCCAATTTCCATTCTTGATAGACAGATTAAAAGGCTTTTGACCAAAGAGATACCTATTGTAAAGGTATAGTGGAGACACCGATCGATCGAGAAGAGACCGAGTAAATATGCGTAGTCAGTATACTCATCTAATCAACCATTCAGGTACTTCTTCTTTATTATCTTCGAGGATGAAAATTTGTCATTTCCATCAGCTCCGTAATGTTGAGTTTGGCCTAGTTCCTCCCGTTTACCGTTCTAGATAATATGTAGTGAATTTGAGTGTTTAGACGGGCTAAAGTTTAAGTTCTAAGAAAATTTGTTGACTTGGGTCAATAGTTGGTCTTAGTGTGCTTGTATAAGAAATCTGTTGGTTCCATTAGTTTTGGGAGGTTGAATTTGGCCTAGAATGAGGCCCCTTTTATTTTTCCTAGGCCCCGGTAACGTTTTGACCTTTCTGGTGGAAAGTTAGTTTTTGGAACCTTAAAAAGTATCGGGTCGAGGAGACCTCGTACATGTAATTTGATGGAACCTTTGAGTCCATAAGGTCAAAATTAGTATATTTACATATATGGTTTGTCTGCACAGTTTTCCAAACTAACCTCGGAGGTCTATTTTGAGTTTTGAAACACTGCTGGGAATTATTATCTTTGAGCTATTATTTTTTACTGATTTATCAGTCATTTGAGATGATAAATCGATCATGGAAGAAATTTCCCAGATGACCAATTTATCAATGGCCAACACATTGGCTTCTGTTCTGATAAATGATCCTGGATGATAAATTAGCTAGTTGGTCCGATAAATCGCCCCCTACGGGTATAAACTGGTAAATTTTTAATTTTCACCCAAACTCTTCTCATTTCTTATGAAAACCATAAGATAAAACCCTATTTTTTCCAATTTGATCAAGGATTCAATGCTAATCAATTAGGTAAGTTTCCTAAGCCTATTTCAAACAAATCTAACTACTTTATCATGAATTCTCAAAGAAATTTCATGATTTTGTACCCCAAAATAGTGGGTAATTGTTGAACTCAAGAATGATATAACTTGAGATTTATTATATGAAATGGAATGGATTTTCAATTAAACTTTAACATTTAACATCCCATAGTGATGGATAACATTCTTTTACGATCAAAATTAGATCTTGACTCCGTGGTCCCGAGGTTGATTTTTACATAAACCTTGATTATTTAGTTTTAGGTGTTAATTAGTGGTTCTTTCTGGTATTTATTGTAAGGGTTACTAGATTATGATGAATTGGAGTCCATTCGGAAGGGAAAGGAATTGAGTAGCTACTTTCTTCAAAATTAAGGCATGTTGAGGTTTAATGGCTTCCTATAAATTGTTGACAATTGTTTGCTAATCGTCTAACTATTTAATAATTGACTTGTTGTCTTGGAATGATATGGGTTCCTTGGGGAAACTAGTATTATCTATCATGTTGGCTTTTAAATTAATAAGTGGGGAAAATAAACATACTTGATGAAATTGTTGAACCATGATCTTACTTGATGAATTTGTTTAATCATGACTTTGTTTATGTTGTATGGTAAGTTGTTGGTTCAAACACGTTTGTGGGAATGAAGACTTGAATAGCATTTGAGTATTTGTTGATGAAAATGTTCACGATAAATGAATGGCAACCTTGATATAAAAAATATTGATGTTGGAAGGCTATATTGGAATAAAAAGATCATTCTTGATAGAAATTGTGCAAGAAGGCTTTGTGTAACGACCTGAAAATTAAGTTGTGATGACATCTATATCTCACATATAGACAAGCCTAAATTTGTCCAGAGCAAGTAGAGGTGGGCCAATACTAAGAATTCGAAGAAAAGAAGGGGGAGATGAAGAGAGGAAGTAGAAGCTAAACAAGAAAATATATAACTAAACATAATTCCCTAGGACTTAGTATCATGGTTGTAAAACATCTATATAATGAAAAGGTAAAAAATACAACACATAATGGGGAAAAAGCTACAAGATAGCTATCCAGACTCCAAGTAGAATAGTTGTAGGGACAGAAGGAGGACCGGCAGCATGAAAGCCCGCTGCTCACCATATCTCTTGAAACAACACCAAAACTAGATCGCACAATCGCGTCCATCACGATGACTAATACTAAAACAAGCATCACAAAAAGATAAAGAAGTGTAGCATGAGTACCATAAACAACGGGTACCAGGTAGGCATCAACTGCCGACCGGGAAAAAGTATACATAGGAAAGGTAAACAACGATCAAAAGAAAATAATTTCGCATAATGTACTATACACAAGGGGACAACTAAAGCAATAACTAGTAAATGAGATTGAATATCAACTATAAGTGT
>JBDJHY010615937.1:3376-16323 GCA_039654485.1 Withania somnifera | reverse complement strand
TTTTGAGAAATTAAATGTTGGAATTTCGATGTATAATTGATAATAGAAGGAATATCTACACAGTAATGAAGAATCACTCGATAATATAGGGTTATAGCATGATTTTATCAATTCCAACAATTTGGGTTCATCAATAGAGGAACTTAAGAATTTACGAATTAAAAAGAGAAGAAGGACTTACTAGAAGTAGGGACGGTCCAAGGAATCATTTGGGAATGTTATCTTCAATATTGGAAGTTTTGTCCATATGTTTATTCCTTGGAATTTGTGAGAAAAAAATGGAAGAAGTGAAGGGGTTGCGATTACTTAAATTCCCTGTAATTCCTGCTAGGGCAAAAATTTGGGTGCAGGGGTGATTGTCGCTGGGGCAGACCTTGGTCACTAGGAGAGCCTCTGGTCAAAGGTGCAACCTTCTTAGGTACGATCATCTCCCCCCCCCCCCACAGGGGCAGTCTGTGTCTGCAGTTCCACACTATCACAAATTAAAAACTCCGAGGGTCCAAAATGAGATTTTTGAGTCCAATTTCAATAAAACAACTATGTAAATAGCATAGAAATGACATTTCAGATGTAATGGAATCATCAAAATGGACATCCAAGGTCATTTTAGAAAAATTACCCCTCAAACAAAAAAAACCAAATATGCACTACTCTACCAAGGTACTCAAAAATACACCGAGCACACCAACAGAACCACCAACACTTTTCCTAGCCTAAATTCACCATTCCAAAGCTGATGAAAGCATCAGAATTTTGATCCGAAACACTGAACATTGAAATACCACCCAAGCTCCACTTTAGGCCTTAAACTTAACTAACATCCACAAATCAGCATAAATTGAAAATGAATACTCCGAAATACAAACTTAAGGTCAATCTTGAATTTGTTTGATCTTTCAGAGCTAAAAAAACTGTCAGAATTTAATGTTGAGCTCGTCTCGAAGGAAAGTTGACTTTGGTCAATGAGAACTTAGTTTTAGGTTCTAAAACAGGAAATTTAAGATATTTCTCAACTGAGTCTCCAAGGATCCGAACTACCGGTCCAGGCAAGTCATAAATGGCTTAGGGAAACTACTGAAATGCTTTAGAATATGAAACATCACGTATTTATAATAAATGACCATGAGGGTCATTACAAAGATACTGAAATTGGTCAATACATTTGACAAATTTAGGGCATACCTAATTGGAACTAACGTGAAAGTGTATACAAATCATGCTGCAATCTGGTATTTATTTAATAAGAAAGATGCAGAGTCGTGGTTGATTTAGTGGATATTTTTTATTTAGGAGTTTCATCTTAAGATTGGTGACCATAAGGGTTATGACACGCAGGTGGTTGATCATCTGTCCAAATTAGAGGATAATTCGTAGATCGAGGAGAAAAGAAAGATTAGAGAATAATTCCCAGATGAACAATTGATGAACATATCGATACAATGTTATCATGGTATACAGATATAGTAAATGTACTGGTGAGTGGGTTTTTTCCACATAGAGCATTGTAGATTTTATTTATGGAATGCGCATCTCTAGTATAAGCAAGGCCAGATCAGCTTATCAGAAAATATGTTCCAGAGTGCGAGATGGAGGATATTCTTGATAAATTCCATGCTTCGCCTTATGGGGGCATCATGGAGGAGAGCTCACTGCACACAAGGAACTTCAATCAAGCTTTTTCTATCCTTCGATATTTAAAGATATTATTGCTTTTGTGAATAAATGTGACTAATGTCAAAGGATGGGGTCAATCTCAAGACGTCACGAGATGCCTTTGAACAATATTTTTGAAATTTAAATCTTTGATGTATGGGGTATTGATTTCATGGGTCCCTTTCCTCTATCTTGTAGAAATAAGTACATTCCCATAGCAGTAAATTACGTGTCGAAGTGGGTGAAAGAAACTGCACTATCACAAATGATGTGAGAGTGATACTAAATTTCATGAAAAGCAGATATTTACAATATATGGCACCCCACGAGCTATTATTAGTGATGGTGGGTCATATTCATAAATTCATTATTCAAGGCTTTATTGAGCAAATATGAGGTGACGCATAAGGTAGTCACTACCTATCACTCCCAGACTAGTGAGCAAGTAGAGGTGTCGAACAGGGAGATAAAGAAAATCCTCCAAAGAAAGGTAAATGTAAAAAGAAAGGAATGGGATGAGAATCTTGATGATACCCTTTGGTCATACAGAACTGCATACAAAACTCTATCGGTACTTTACTATATCAATTAGTGTTTGGGAAAGCGTGTCACTTGCTAATAGAGTTAGACCATCGAGCATATTGGCCTATCAAGAAGTTTAATTTTGACTTCAAGGAAGTCACAGAGAAGAGGATGTTGCAACTACATGAGGAGTTCATGCTCCACGCTTATGAGAATGCAAAGTTACACAAAGAAAAAACAAATAAATGGCATAATAAGCATTTGATAGAAAGATCATTTGAGTTGGGACAACAAGTTATGTTGTTTAATTCAAGGTTGAGGTTGTTTCCAGGTAAATGGAACTCCAAGTGGGTAGTTCCATTCATGGTTGTAAGTGTGATGAAGCATGGACTTGTAGAGCCAAAGATTATAAGTTTGACCAAACATTTTTGGTCAACCAACAGAGGATCAAGCATCATTGGCCCAATATGGATCTAAGGTGACATCCATCAACATGGTCGACACATGATATTGAGTTGGGTCATGCCACGATGTTAAATAAGGTTCTACTCGAGAGTCAACCCGTGATTTGTATTGTAATATACTTTTCTTATGTTATTTTGTGTTAGTTTTAAGGTACATGGAGGCATGGGGGTGTGAGAATAAGTTACATGATGAAAAAATGATGAAAAATCTAAGTGTGGATTAATCACGATGGCTATCTCGTTGTGATGCATATCATGATCGACCAATGGATTGCCAAAGTTACATTACGATACACATCACGAGGTGATGCATATCATGATGTAACTCTAGATATCTAGAAGATACACATCATGTCGTGATGTAACTCTTTTTTTGAATCGTGATGGAGGCTAATTATCCTAGAAATTTGATTTTAACTTACCAGATCAACCCGACCCAATTGGGTTATTTAAATACATAACCAAACCCTCATTCTCTCTCTTTTTTTCACTCCATACAACCTTCTTTATCTCTCAAAAAGAAATTATTTTCTTCTTATCTCTAGCTCCCACTCCATTAATCTTCATGGTCCTTTATCACAAGTAAGTTTTTTTCAACCCTTCTATTTAATCTTTATTTGTTATTAGTGATTTGGGTATATGACTTTTTTCTTTCCTTGACCATTATTGAGTATGAAACTTGATGTTGATGAACCACCAGTCTAATTGCCATGGATATTGTTGAAGATGCACTTTTTGTTGCGTCTTGCATGAAACTCGAGTTTGGGGTGTGGGAGTTGATATTGGTAATTATTTTATGATTCGAGAATTAACATTGCTTGAAGATATTGTTAGGGTTAATAATGGTATAAAGCATGAGGTTCGTATGTATTATTTGTACATAGTTGTATGTGTAGGTAGTTTGCTTAATTTTTAGGAGTAGTTAGTGCATTTTTCATACTTTTAACATACCTTGCATATAATTGTTGATATTATGGGTTTGATTGGAGCACTTCTTCACATTCTGAGAGGGAATTCTGAGTACCTCAAATTGATAAGTAAGGTTGTAATGTGCCAATGAATTTAAGTGTGGGGTGGTTTACACCACTTCGATATTTTGTGCTATATAAAGTTTATGCTATATAAAGTTTATGCTATCTATGAAGTGTGGATGATAATGGAAATAATACGATAAAATCTAGATGGTGTTAACAAAGTGAAGTGTCCATATGTAATGATGATTGAATGAGATGACTTGAAAGAATTCATACAAAACTTGGACTTAAAATGTAATAGATAAGGGAACTGATATACTTTATATATTGATTGTGGGTTGTGATGTTCTTAGAGATGAAGTGTGGGGTGATTAACACAACCCCTTGATGTTTTGTTATGTGTTTTACAGTGGCTATGCTAACTTTGTTACTCTTTTGATAGGAAAATGCCACCAAAATCAAACAGACCAGTCCAGCCCCATAAAGTTGCAATGGTAGGTTCCATTTCAGTTTATGCATGCTCTAAAAGAGACTGAAGAACCTCTTCTAAGGATCCACTCTTGTGTAACCCCTCCAATTTAGGCATCGAAGATTTGATTTTGCTTCCGTGGTGGATTCGAGAAAAAATTGGTACAAAAAGAATTCAGGTGCCAACTACCTCCCTATAGAGAAGATTGACAGGGCAAACTTAGCTATGGAGTTCCCCCAATCTTCATCCACATTTGGCAGTTGGGATTGGATTCCATATTTGAGAAGTAGGGAAAATGTAATGTTGACCTGGTCAGAGAATTTAACTCTAACTGGAACTTAAAAGAAATTAAAGAAGTGAAAGTACGGGGCCACACATTCTGGTTGATGGCTGAATTCATTAATTATATTCAAATGATGAAGATGAAATGGTATCGTTGCGTGATTTGTGGAAGCATCCACCTTATCAGCACATTAGCCACACTCTTTGTGGAGTAAACTCACAAGCTAGACGGATAAGGAATGCAAATGGGCGTGTCCATACTGTCCTTTCATTTTGACACTTCAATAAAGCCTGTTGCTAATTGAAAATTGTCAACCATTGCCTGATGCCGATCAATTACTACACCACAGTTATGCGGAGTAGGGTATGCCTTAATGATCAGTATGGACATTAATATTGGTGGACTGATTTGTGTTGCAATGAAAATTGCGATGTACCATAGGAGGTGGACGTGCAATTTTGGCGGCATGATGATGAGGTTTTTGAGAAGTTGGGATGTTTAGAGAGATCTGGAAGATGCCAAATATCCTCTAATTTCCAAAGTTGTTGATGTTACAAAAATTAAAGTAGCAACTGAAGGGGTTGTAGGATAGAAAATGATGCAGCAGGAGCGTAATGCAATGTATAAAAGTTATTTTTGCCTCATGTATGGAGCTGAAATGCTTATATTGTGTATTGTTGGTAGGCCTGTGATAGAAGAAGAAATCAACACTACACCAACAGTATCCAATGGATGATCATGCCAAGACCATGTGTAATATTGGGCCTGGTTTTGTAAAGTCCACAGATAATGATGTACCCATTGATGATGAGTACATGGGGAATGATTCTGATGTAGAAGGGCCTAGTAATGATGATGGTGGTGGTAATGTGGGAGGTGTTGTTTTCCTAGCTGGTGGGGATGAGACCCTCCAAATCTTAAATCTGAAGGATCCAAAAGAATGAGCAGGGAGTTCTTTTAGCCCTTTTTATTTTGTTTTGTGTATTGGGACAATGCTTTATTTTAAGTATGGGGTGGGGCTGGGAGTCCTTGGTATGTTGCTGTATGTTTCCATTTTGTTTGCATGATATTTTAATTGTAAAGTTGGTAATTTTTATGTTGTATTTTTTTAAATTTTAGGGTTCATTAGTTTTTCTTTCCAGTTCTTGTAGTCCCCTTAATCCGAAGTATAATACTTAATTTTGATGTGTTTCTTTTCTTTTTAGTCATAGATTAAGGGACGTTTTCTGACGATGGATGGATGACGGCCGTCTTGAGGAAAATTATTCATAATGGGAATAAAGTAAGTGGAACCCTGCAAAGGTTGAAAACACTAATTACATTCGGTATTGTGTCTAACTTTGGGAAATCAAACACCTTTGAACTAAAATTGAGCATAATGAGTAGGATACCTTGATAGAGATGTACACGATATAAAACTTGACACAAATAGAAATGTTGATTAATAATAGGAAACCATTCAATTTGTGCTTGATTGCAACTCAATTATTTTGTAACATTAGTCGAACCAATGTGCCAAGTGAGGTGAGGATTATTGCAGATTTTATATTTTCCATCTTAGTCTAGAACTTGCCTTGCATGTTATTTAAGAGAAATAAAAGTACTACTTTGATTAGAAGATGATATGGTCCTTCGTTGATATGTGTTATGGATTTTGTCCTATTCAGATATGATATCACTAGTTAGCTCTTTGAGCCCATTTTGTACTCTTTGGTAGCCGTAATTTTACCTAAATCCTTTTTATTAAATTTTTGGTTTTTGCACCCTGCTTTCTTTAGCACTGAGACATAAACTGTTATTTAAATTTCAAATTTAAATGAAGGAAAATAAAGTTAAATGGGGTACCAATGAGAGTAATATGGTGATGAGGCCCTCTTGGATAGAATGTTTATGTAACAGGAAAATGCATTGAGAAACAAAGGTGATAAGCAAACAAAGAGAAACAAAAAGTGTTAGAAATAAAAATGGAAAAAGGATTCTTGATAAAATGAGCTATTTAGTGAGAAAAAGATTTAACAAAGGGCTAAGAAAAATTGAAGTGAGAAATAATGGGTGATAAAGTGTGAAGTGCTTAGGGAAGAGTAAGTCACTATGATATAGTTTTCCTACCTGCCCCTTAGCCAACATTACAATTCGCTAAAGTCCTATTTGATTCTAGTCAATCATGCTTAATTAGTTGAGATGTACATAATGGGCAAGCCTATGGTACTCTGTGAATACATGTGACATTTTTCTTGTGAGTGTGAGAGTTGTTCATGAATGCTAAAGTCCTTAAATGATATTCAATTCTATGAATTGTTCTGTGTATGGACTATTATTTCTTGTGAGGGAACAATTGGGGAGTCATGGTGTACATAATTGATTATTTATTCAAAGTGTCAAGTTGTCCTACAAATCCTAAGTGTGTTAAGTAATGTGGTACTATATGTTCTTTGTCTAGGTGTCTATCTCGTTACTATTGTGGTTAATAGAATAAAGTAATGAAATTCAAATTAAATTATAAGGGCATAACCAAATGTAACATGTGAACTCAGTTATTGACATTTAGGTTGACTTTGTAATGTGTAAGTGATTGTTCGAGGCGAACAAAGTCTAAATGTGGGGTGGTGATCTTAGGCATATTTATATGTCTTAGGGCCAAAGTCCTGTGCTTTAGCTTAGTTTTGGGAATAATTATGATTGTTTGAGTGTATTATTAATAGATATGTGTTTATAATTACTAACCTACATGATTAACCTATTTCAGGAGTTATTTGGAGCCTAAAAGAATGGAGACCAAGTGGAAAAGGAAGACAAAATGAGCAAATATCAAATGCAGGAAAACATACCTATCACGTAGGGATCACGACGCGATGGCTATTCTATCACGATTCTGACTATGTTGTGATCCCCTGTTTGTTTTACTGGAAACTTCTTCCAACTTTTAGGTTAAGTTGGGGGTGAAAGGGTCATTCTACGGGGCGACTATATAACTCTTTTTGAGACGATTTTGTGAGGTGTGCAACACTTGGAAGAGAAAGAAAAAAGTGGAGAAGACACAACACAACCTAGGGTTATATTCTATTTCTGAATTCTTGTATTCTTATATTAAAGAAGTCAATTTATAGATTAAGTATGAGTTTTCGTGGCTAAAAGCCCTTGTTCAAGGTTATGGATAAACACATGATTCTTGATATTGGTTTGACATAAACAAGTTTATTACTTCTCATATTGATTGTACTTACACTACTACTTTAAGTTATTTTAATGATTGGTCACTATTAGAATATTGCTACAACTGTGAAAGTGAACTAATCTAGGAATCAAAAGAGTGGAACAAGTATGTAAGGAGTAAGATCATATCCATTGATGCTAAAATTAGATAATTAAATACTATTTGCCACTAAGACGGCATCTTGTACTAGTTGACTCACTTGGTTAAATAGGGAAGACATCTATAATGCATCTATACCAAGTCATCACAAGACCAGTCAATTGAAGTAGTTGTGGGATTTATATAGATATTTTATTAGAGGAATATACACTCCCAATGCATAATTTGACCCTTCAATCAACAATTAAAGAATTAAATTTTGTCTATGGAAAATTGATATCGTGCATGAATGTGTGCAATGCCATAATCCTGGAATATTCATCTGTATTGTTAACACTTGCTATTTCTTTCGAAGTCTCATTTAATTTCTCATAGTTAAAGCTTAGAATAGTATAAAACCAAATCTCTTGTCTTGTTACTAACAATTGCATAAATACTGAGTTTCTTGCAAGATTCATACACTGGTATAATATCAAGTCCCTGAGGGTTCGATATATGGTTCGAAAGAGCCACTATATTACTTGTACGATCGTGTATACTTGCATGTGAGTTTGGATACAACAGTAGTCTTAGTTGAGACCGAACACATGCATCTAGACCTATGGTTTTACAGTTACACTAGGAATCCAAAAGAAACCTACATTGATAATTCATATTATCTCCAGACTCGGTGAAGCCTGAGCATCTGTCGATATTATAGTAGCTCCAAACGTGATTGAAGCACAAGCACTTATCGACAGTAAATTAGCTCCAAACTCGATAAAGCCTAAACATCTATTAAGATCATATTTATTTAGTCATGGGGAATCCCAACATTCATGCAGACACATTTATATTTCACTTGTACTAGTTCCATTTGCATTTATCTCTATGTTACCTTTTGCGCTTGTTTTCCTTGTATGTACCTTTTGGTAGTATGGGATGCCCGCTGGCGAACTTTAATGATTTGTACCTTCCGGTAGAATAGGATGGAAGTAGGTTTATATATGCTTATTTGATTCCTTATCTATATTGAGTAATTGTTACTTCCTGTTCTATTTTTTATGATCTTAATTGGTAGATGTATGGGTTTTCATTTGACCATACTTCCTTCTTTGGATGATTATTGAGGTCACTGGTTACACTTCTCTTGTCTATCCCCTCACTTGATTTTCTTATTGCAGTGACTAAGGTATGTTGTCATCTCTTTATCCGAGTTCTTATATTATCTAGCTAGTTGCATTCATTGTACCTATTGTTGTTATCATTATGTGGAGCTAGCTTTACCTTTCTACATCTATATACATGACTTCTATGAATTAGTTCCTTCATTATCTGCTAATTATTGCTTTTATTTCTTATATGAGCCCGGTCGACCTATCCTACTAGGTACTCATTGTTTTTATACTCATACTACACTTTGCATCTTTTTGGTGCAGACCCGAGTATGAGTGTTCGCTACTGATTCTTGACAGTGCTGATTATCTTGATCTGAGGTAGGTGTTGGCTTCTAACATACAGATTTTTCCTTTACCTCTGTCAATTTTTCATTTTTTCATTTCTACTATTGTAGACAGATATTACATTTTTACCTTATACTCTGTATTTATTTTCTTAGAGTATCATGTACTAGTTTACTAGGTTATAGGGATTTGTTTTATTGTTTAAGATTTCCGCGTGTTCAGTCCTTATTTATACTATTATTCTATGCATTTATCTATTACATTTTCTTTCTGTACTTGTTAGGTATTATGGTGGGATATAGGTGCCCCCATGATCCAAAAAATTAGGTCGTGACAAATTGGTATCAGATCTCTAGCTTTGTTGGTATCCTAAGTACATGAGCTAGTGTCTAGTAAAATATAACAAATTGAGTTAGATGATGTCCGTATCCTATCTTCGAGAGGCTAAAGTGACTTTTTAGGAAATTCATCTCTTCTTCACTTTTATGTCAAGCATGCATCCTAGTGGGTCTCTTGAAACCTTTTTTTTCATACTCATTCTTACGTAGATAACATACCCATGATCTTCGGAAGCAGTAGGAGATGGGAGGCTTACTCAATTTCAATGAGAGCTTTGTCTGGAAGTTGCATTGTATATCTTTTTTGAGGTCGAGGACATGATTATGTTTCGACATTCATCTGGGTTTCTATGTTTGTCAGAGCTTTCGTGGATTGGTCTAACCCTTTTCTAGTTCAATAGCCACCTAATGTCCAAATGATCGGCATATATTGCACCTAAGATAGTACTAACGAGATTATTTATTGCACCATCCTTTACGAGATGTTTTTTGGGTTGTTGATATTAGTGAGCGGTGTACCTCAGATAGGGGTTTTACTTGGAGTAGGGAGTACTTCTTAGTAAAGGTGTGAGTTGTTGGATCTACAGTAGGGTTTGTTATCCATTGTTGATTATAAGGCAAGATTCCATGAGTTAGTTGGGAGATAGCTAAGCTTTTTCCTTCTGAATATGATAGGAACCAAAGTTTTTTGGATGGATTGATACTTCCCCTTCGTCTAGCTTTAGCACCTTTGGTAGCTGCAGCTTGTTCTTTCACTCAGGTTTCTAGTCGCATGAAGTTCATTGAGATCCTATGTCAGGAAGCATATGAAGGTGGTGAGTACGGGCCCTAGCCTGTGATTGCTTTTGGTGATGGTGTGTTAGGGATAGGGGTCAGGTTGTTAGGATGGTTCAGGTAGTTCCACGGACTCCAAATGGGGTTTTAGGTCGTGGTAGCCATGCTGATTCTTCTAGTTCCTCCTATTGGGTTAGGTTAGTGGGTTCATGCTATACTTGTGAAGCTATGGGCCACTTTGCCAGAGATTTCACCCAGGAGGGTATTGTTCAATTGTGATTCAGCAACCAGTCCATATGGTCTAGGGTGTTGGTCATCCTGTGATGGTACTTCTTCTGAGGTTTTTGTTTGGTGTTTAGGATTATTCATTGGTGTTGGTGGTTATGATTATTCTTAGCATATGGTGGCTCCGGATATGGGTTTTAGGTTACTTTCTTTGCACTGTCCCCACCATAAAGTGGTTCATCTGTGATCCCATTTCGATTAGATTCGTCGTAATACCTCAGTCTCTATATCCTCAGGTTTGATGTTTTATCTCGTGATTAGCAAGCCCTTGACTTTATTTGACTTATATATCTGGTGCCCATCTCTATCTATTTACTTGTCCTTCTATTTTGTTGAGGTTGGACTATATATGCCCTTATTTGGCTTCTATGCTTATGTATTCCTCTGTTTAGCTCACTATAATTTTTCTTTGTGATGAAAGTTATTTTTAAGGTATTATTGATGTTTTTATCTATTGCTACCTTAGTACTTGATTTCTTAGTAGTGGATCATGTTGTTAGATCATGTTGGGTATCTATTAAGGAGCTTGATCTTTAGGTAGTATTATTCTTGATATATTAATTGACCATAGATATTGTGGGCATAGTTGGGTTACCTTTTTTTATTGTGCATCCTAGACTGTTGTGTCAAACCCATGCCTTGTGTTTGCTTAGTATGTTTATGGTTGCATGATTGGATTCTTTAGTCATGAACCACTTTGTGAATCTTCTAGTTTTTTGGCTAGGAGGATAGTTTAGTGAGATATTTTTGTCTCATTTAGAGTTTACCCATGATGTTAGCCTTGGTGCTTTACTCTTTGTTTGGTTTCTATGTCTTTGAGTAATAGTAATGTTTCCCTACCCTCCCACCTTGAGATAGAGTTTATTTTATGGGTTATTGAGATTGATTTTGCATACCGGATCATGTTCTTCCCATCTGGTCATCTGGGTTCCATTGAGTTGAAATGGTTTGAGGTTCAATTTTTAGAGTCTGTTGAGTGGTTACGGAGATATATAGTAGATCTTCTCTTGTGCTATTGTGGATCGTGGGTGTCTATCCTAATGTTGTATTTCTCTATATTTTGAGGCTTTAATGGACTTGAGTCATTCGTCATATGGTTGGAAATTATTTGATTGTCAATTTGAGTTAGCTTCTTTGTTTTTCCTTGAGTGTGGAATTGTATATCCGATTTGTGCTTGTGTAATATTTGGATATTGAGGGGAGACATTCTACCTGTCTTATTTTGGTTGATCTAAGCAGCGCAACAAAAGTGTGGTTAGGGTCATGAGATTTTAGAAGTATTGGGGATTGATTAGACTTCTTTCTCCATTTTAGGTTCATATTGGCATTGTGGATGGTATGGTATTGGTAGCTTATCGAGGTTTTTTATTAAGCTGTGTGGTCTCCTGATTGTGTACTTATGATGTGTGTGCTTTACTTCATGGATTGGATAAAAGTCTGGTAATCTAATTGTGGCTTTAGCTACGTTAAGATGTTTCTTTTATTCGAATATTGTCCTACTTAGTCAGAAATTGCTATTTGTGGCATCTTGATATAAGTTAGTTGAGTTAGTATCGGCATCTCTTTGGTTTGGATTACTCTTGTGTTTTGGTACTCCATCTTTTGTGTTTGGATTCAGTTTTTGCATTTGGATCTGTTGTTGATATAGGTTAGTATAGTGGTCTTTATACCTTAGCCCATCTTTCTTAGAACCCTATCCATGAACCTACTATCTGGTTGCGTTGGATGTACCTTCCACTGCAAATGGATTCATGTGTTGGGGACTGAGATGAGCGATGATGGACTCCCTTTTCTAACCTATTGTACAACTAGTGAAAATATCTCATGGGTTGTAAGTCGACTTGAATAGGGAGACCTATACTTTGATTTTTGGAGAAAAACTGTTATTTTCCCTGTTCCATCCATGTTAGGGTTTTTTTATGTGTATTACGATTCATGGAAATTTATCCCATTGAGATTGAGTTATTTTAGCCTATGTAGCAAGGTTACTATTGCTGTTAGGATGTGCTATTTTGGTTATTATCAGTTTATTGTTGGTTATTTTGTTTTGGTAGTTATTTACTAGTTGAGTTGATTTGTATGGTCCTATCGGTTCAGATCTCTTATGATTGGGTGAGTGGGTTAAGTTTCCTTCGAGAGTTAGGTTAATCTCGTGTAATATTGCTATTTTTATGTCGGTGCTGAGTATGTAGTTTGTTTATTAGCTTTGAAGCTTTTCTTTAGGTTTTGGTTATACTTTTGATAATTAGTGACTAAATTATTCTCTTGTTGGACTTGTTTTGGGTGATGAGGATTTTTAGCAGTTTAGACTGGTTACTGGGAGCATTTATGGATTTTATTTTGGATTATGTGATGGGTTTTGTGTTTGGGATGCTAGTGATGAGTTGGTTGACGACTTTTTATTTGGTGCTTGGTTGGGAGATGTGTTAT